>JARYHS010002076.1:0-75704 GCA_031002005.1 Vandiemenella viatica | reverse complement strand
TTAAAACTTAAATGAGAAATTTATTATGTTTATTAAAAAATTATTTTGACATATTTTCTCTAAAAGTAAAAATATTAAAAAATGGAGCATCTCATAAAATCTGAATAACAGAAAAATAAAAAAATCATGTTAAAAAATTCTTTTCTACAAAGTTTATAAACAGAACCATAGTGCTTCTCAGTTTGAGGACTACTATTAAAAAAAAAAAATACTGGAATAAATTATACAGAGTATAAAGCAAGCCAAAAAACTTTATTTTGTTTATAATTTCTCTAACAAAAGCAAAGCGACATGGGATGCAGTAAGAAAGAAAACGGGTAAAACTAAATAAAAAATCTCATCAAACTACTTCTTTAAAAATTAATTATTATATGATTTGTAACCGAGATAGAGTAATAGGCTTCTTCAATAAATATTTTACAGGTATTCCTGAAGAGCTAGTTAACAAAAGTATTTTCTAATAATAGAGGAGAAATAGTAAGACCTTTCTGTTGATAGTGTATGTGAGGAAACAATTGCTAAGAAAAAAAAGAACTAATGAAAAAACATGTGTAGGAATTGGTGGTTTTCGTGACACGCTCCTAAGGAAATGTTTTAGATACGTAATTCGACCACTAACATTTTCGTGTAGTCGTTCATTACTATACGGTAGTTTCCCAGAAATAATAATGCTAGCAAAAGTTATTCCCAATACATAAGAAGAGAGAAACAGATAAACATTGTCGGCCTATTACTATCCCATGTGAGGTCTCAAAAATACTTGAGAAGATTGTGTATAAAAAGTTAATAAGCTTCATTGACAAAAATAAAAAAATTATCTGATTCACAATATAGATTTAGAACAGGGAAATCAACCCGAAAGCTATTTATGCTTGCATTAACAGTATTTTTTAAAATACTTGCTAAAAAAGAGAAAGAAACGCATATTTCTAAATTTTCTAAAGTTTTTGATATGGTAGATTATAAATCCTCCTGTCTAAGCTTGATAATTATGATAATAAGGGTGTAGCATACAAATGGTTCAAGTTCATTTTGGCCTCACATTTTGAAGGACATGGGTTTGAATCACTGCCCGCGCATCCAGATTTGGTGTTTCCATGGTTTCCCCAAACGACTCCAGGTTAATGACGGGATACTTCCTTCAAAAAGGCCATAGCCGAATTCCTTCCTGTTCCTTGTCCCCAGTCCCATCCCGCCTCTAATAACCAAAGCCACAAGAAAAATAGGTTCAAGTTATACTGTGATTAAAGGAAACAGGTTGGGGGCCATCCACAAATTACGTCACATGAATTATGATTTTTGGACCCCTCCCTCCTCCCATGTCACAGGTTGTCACATTTGTGGGATCCCCTCCTCCCCTGGTGTGACGTCACATATTTTTCAATTTTAAATTTATAAATTAAAACAGCACTTCGAAAATGATTTATGTATTTCTAGTTAAAAAAATCAAATCAAACATTTAAGAAACTATAAAAAAAAAAGAAAGATAAAGCGATTAATGATACAAAATTGAGTCATCATGTGTGCATGGATTTTGAACCCATTCCTTGATACTGTTTATTATTGGCATAATAGTCACTTCATTCTTGATTTCGATAGTGTTGGGAACATTCGATGTGTCATCATCATCTTCATCTTCCGCCACGAGCCTAAAAAGTGATACAAATTATGGATGTGATGTCACAAAGTTTATGACACGTCCCCCCCCCCCCTTGTCACACAATGTCACACTTTGTAGACCCCTCCCTCCCCTCAAGGTGTGACGTAATTTATGGATGGCCCCTTATCACCTTAAAATGTAAGGACACAAAAGTCGAATAATCAGAGAGCATCCATCAGACATTAGAAGTATTAAACACGGTATTGCACAGGGTTCAGTTCTTAGACCCTTCCTGTTTCTTTTGTATATCAATGACATAAATGAAAATGTTGAGTTATGTGATAATATTCTCTTTGTGAATGACACAACACTTTTAATGAATATTGAAACTGAAGAAGTTCTTCAGCGGAGTATTAATAAAACCACTAAACAGCTATCTGTATGGTCCAAAAACAGCCATTTAATAATAAATTGTAATAAAACCATTGCAGTAAATTGCCATACTGCTCAAAACAGGAACCCTGCCAACCCAAATATTATCTTAAACAATTGGACTTTATTCAAACGAGATCAGTAAGAATAATGACAAATCACAAATCATGGGTATCTTGTAGACCCTTATTTAAATATATTAATATTCTCCCAAGAGCAAGTATTTACATCTTTGAAACCATTCTTTTTTAATAGAAATAATGTCATAGGTAAGGATGCAGCTTTAGAAACAAATAATGAGGTACATGATCATTACACAAGGAAACAATCAGATTTGCAAATTATGAATACAAAAAGAAAAATGAATCAAAGTGGAATATTTCACATAGGGATTAAGCTTTTCAATAAATTGCCACATGATATAAAAGCAACATCACAAAGTAAATTTTGAGAAATTGTTTATGTCCTATCATCAGTTCCAATACTTTTACTCTGTAGAAGAATATTTGAAATGTACTATCTGAAGTAATTTAATGTAAATATCTTAATTTATAATTGACATTTGTGATGTCATTATGTATAATGTAGATGTATATGATTTATAGGACAAACAAAATACTACTACTCGCACAGCTGTTGCCGTATGCTAAGGCTGCTAGATGCACGCTACTGCAGCGACAATACAAAACTGCGGCTTGTGGAATCCTTTAATACCCAAATCAGTTTAGAGATACCAATGTAATTATACATAAACACTTATAATTAATCATACAGAAATATTTTAATATTAATAATAATGATTATCGGGATGTCATATTGTTATAACTTTTGCTTAGATGGAGTCACAACACAGAAGAACAACAGCTTGGCGGTATTGGATGAGCAGTTGCAATATGCATTTTCTAGCTCAATCGGTCATAGAACAGTTACAGCGAAAAACAATTCAAAGTAATTTTATAATAGATATATACAAAATTAAATTTGGCCTTCATGTGCTGGCTATCTACGACAACTACCTTATTGTGTTCTATATTTTGATCTTCTCTCGAATGAATTAATGAAATCTGTTAAACGTTTGTAGTCACCTACAAAGAATACATTCGGGTAATTTTGGTATGTAAATTAATTTAAAAAATTAAAATAATAGGAATGGAACAAACAAGAAACTAGGTCTAAATTTGTTTTCGGCCACTAAGCTGGTTTTGCCAACCGCTATAGTGGTCCATACACAGTCCAACTTTTAGGACCTCCAATGATCCGATTTTCGATAAAGAACTCTTGATGGGCCAGGAAGGGGTTACAGGACTATGTGCAGGACGTGTTGGATGTTGTTGAACTCCCAGGGAACAAACACATAGTCCTTGCTGTCCAACAAGCTTTGGCATTGGATCATGAAAGGAGGAAACATCCTGCGAGTGTGCGATACGGGGTGTGCCGGAAGAAAGTACGAGTGGAGAAGGACTGCTTGGAACATCTTGTCAGGACCCCTTCTAGTAGCGTGGAATGGGTGAGCGCATCCTACAGTAGTTCTACAGGGGGATCCTACTAGTTGGTCCGTGATTAGACCGCTTTACTTTACATGCAAGTTCAAACCACTAAGTTTATCGCTTAGGTAATAACAACATTCAGTTCATTGTTATTTTTATTGTAAGATCGTCAGACACAGGTTGAAGTCGCTATAGCTAACGATTCAGGAAATAACTCCTTCTTTTAGGTGAAGGCCAAGACTAGCAAAACCCTATCTATCAATTGTGTCCACGAAACAGAATTAACGTTTTTCCCAAGTAGCTCCTCCAATACAATACATTCATTTTCCATTGATCCCAATACAAGAGACTGGCTCTGTGGGATGTGGAAAAGTTGTAAATTTACAGATAAACAGTTGCATAACAAATAACACTAGACGTACAGTCATAGCATACATGGTACATTAAACAATTCCATAACAAAACAATACATACACCAGAAGATGTACAGTCATAGCATACATGGTACTGTAAACAATTGCATAACAAAATAAATAAATACACCAGGACAGGGGCGGATCCAGAGAGGGGGGGGGTGCTAGGGGGCTCAAGCTCCCCCAAAGTAATTTTGAAAACCTTTTTGTTTTTTAGTTCTACAGATTCGAGGCCCTAGTGGACTATAGATACTACCTTTTGGACGACTTTTGCCCCCCCCCCCAAGCCAAAAAGTCCACTGAAGGCAAGCTCCTCCAACCAAAATCCACTCAAGCCAAGCCCCCCACCTCAAACCAAAGTCCGCTCAAGCCCCTCCCAAAGCAAAATCTTGGATCCGCCCCTGCTGACCAAGAGATGAACAGTCATAGCATAGCATATGTAAACTACATTTACACAAGCTACTGGCAGTTATTTTTTAGATACCCTAGAAATAAATTCTTCGACAGAGTAGGAGTTGTCCGTTTCCATGATTACCGCCTCCGTGAGTTGCACCCTGTCGGTGTGCTGCGTCTCATTCATCACCTTGCTCGTGTCACTCCTCTGTCAATACTATTTCCCGCTCATCTCTTCCCCTATCATTATTCTATCATCTTAATCGAAATCCCTACAAAATGGACACCATATCCCCTATCACATATAATACGACGTCTGATGACGAAAATAACGGGAAATTTTGTTTTTCCTAATGGATATTTAATCAGGATGAGTTTTGTCCCCTCAGATAAAATACACAGCACTTTTTCCAATCCCTGAAGCACTTCTAGAATTCACTTTTATCTCACCAATGGTACAATGGTGGCAAAATGTGTTTTTTTTTAAAAAAGTTCTCTTCACCTCTAAGGAATAGAAAGAAGTTACTGGGAACATATTTGGTGGATACGGTGGCTGAGACAAAACAGTAGGTTCTTTAACCAAAAAATTACGAATAACCAATGAGGTGTGAGCAAAGGCATTATTGAATTGCAATCTCTCTGGTATTCATACATTATTGGCGTTTTATGCGGATTCCTTCATGAAAACGACACATAACTTACAGGTAGTATTCAGTTATCTATTTAGCAGGAACCCGTGATGCACAAAGCCACTGAATGTAAGGAAAACAACGCGGGGAACCTTCACATTTGATCGAACTTGTATTTTTTTCGGTTTTGGCTCTATAGGTAGCTTCCATTGGGACGATTCGGCCTCGCTTTTGACGTCATATTCATGTTTCGAAGCATGTTATGACCATTTTAAGAAGTTCCAGATCGTTGTTGATTTCATTCGGCAATTCCTAAGTTATGTCTTCAATACGTTGTTTTTGTTTGAAATTCAGCAATTTCAAAACAAACTTAGCTGCCATAAGTTTCTTGCCAAAACCATCGGATATAATTACTTGATATGAGCCATCACCAGAAACCTCATACAAAGTGATGTGAATCATTTTTTCACTTCTTTGACTTTATAGACGATTGCTGTGGCGTCCAGGATGCGGTAAACTTCAACCCTCTTCGAAAAATGTGTACCATTCGTAAACTCTTGTTTTACACATAGTACATTAACGAGGCACTATGGTCAATATTTCGAATGTGGTACTGCACTTTAACCCATTTTTCAAAAAGAAAAAATTGTATACAATTGTTTTTTTTTTTTTTTTTTTTTTTTTTTTTTTTTGAAGCAAGTGATAATCATGGAGCACACTAAACAGGTTTAGTCTGTTTGGCTGTTCAAAATAAACTAAGCATTCATAACGGTTGCCGATGTAACATACTTGATGAACATGTAAACCAACAAAATAAAAATATTTGAAACTCCTGTACATAGAGGCTGCTAAATTAAAAAAATTCCAGTTATCTTTTGAAGAGACACCATAATGTTGCACTGAATAATCTTGTTCCCTGCTAGCAAGCATCTAATTTATCAAATAGAAGTGTGTTCAATTTCTGTTATGAGTGAATTCCTATCATCCGAATTTTTTTTTTGTTCCCATTTATTTTTGCCAAGAGTCTGTACTCAAAGGCATGCTGCACCTTATTCACTCATGCACTAGCCTCTTCCGCACGTGACTCTGGTAACAGGTAAATTTTATTTCTCCACAAGTTTGGCTTCCTTGTCGTGTGTACGTTGTATTTCCCACGATCTGATGGCATGTCCCAACCATCCTTCTCACTTTGCCGACTAAACCCACAATCTTTCCTTTTCTCATTGTTTACTTTAGTTTAAGATTTATTTTAATTTAATTGCGATGGTGCGTACTCTCTGGTGGCAGTTTCTCTACACACGCATTTTTTCCTTTCTTGTAGCTGTGCCCTATTACTCTTTTCGTATTTTAAGTTTAAATTGTTTTAGCATTTTAGTTAAATTATTTTTCTTCGTAATTTATTCCAGTCCATGGAATAAGAGTAGTATGAAGAGATTAATTATCAACATGACCAGGAATAAACTCTTCTTACCAGGCGTTAAGCAGTAAGAAGGGTTTTATTTGAGGGTAAGAGATTGAGGAACGTCCATAAACTACGCGACTTGGTCTAGGGAGGGAAAGCTACGCTGGGCTACGTGGGGGGCAGGGGTGTTTGATTTGATTTGATTTTTTATTGATCCATTTAGTCAATTTATAGTACAGGTGCACATTTGACATTGGATAAGTCATTTTGATGATTAGATGTTACATATTATTATGAGATAATGGGACTTATATACATGATTCATAATACAATGACAAAACAAGTGTACTGAAGAGAATTTATCAATACAATAGTTGATGAAAACAAAATTTGAAGGAATCCTAAAGCCTATTTTTTTACATATATTCTTATATACATGGTTGATAATACAATGACAAAACAAGTGTACATGAAGAAAATTTATCAATACAATAGTTGATGAAAACAAAATTTGAAGTAATCCTAAAACCCATTTTTTTATGAGTCCATATATTCACTAATAGAGTAAAAGCTGTGCCTCACTAGAAATGCCTTTAGTTTTATTTTAAATGAGCTACAGGAAGCATTTTTTACTTCTTCTGGTATTTTATTATAGAGTGTTATTCCCAAATTTAAAATACTTTTTTGATATGTAGTAGCCCTGCAAAACGTTTTGTGGATGTCTGAATGTCCTCTAGTGAGGTAATTATGTACCATATCATTTTTTATTAGTTTATTGTTTCTTAGGAGGTACTCTCTTGTGAAAAGAACTATTTCATAGATGTACAGACATGGAACATTTAGAATGGCGAGGTTAATGAAATGTGTTCTACAGGATTCTTGTCTTTTTAGGTGACATATAGTCCTCACTGCTCTTTTTTGCATCCTAAATATATCAGTGCTTTGTGATGAGCTACCCCAGAAAATAATTCCATATCTGACCAGTGAGTGGAAATCAGCGTAGTATACTGGCATTACTGTACTAATACTAGTGGTATCCCTAAGAATTCTTAGTCCGTAGCACACTGTAGACAGTCTTTTAGCTAATTTGCTTATGTGAACATCCCATTTCATGTTCTGTTGTACCCATAATCCCAAGAATTTGGTTTCATTTACATTTTTTAGATCTTTTCCACTTATGTTTACTTGAATATTGTTTTTGTTAGCAGAATGAGGCAAACAAAAATTCAAACACACTGTTTTTTCCTCATTCAAGATTAAATTATTTGCGTCAAACTAGTTTTTCATTTCACTCATGGTTTTATTTGCTGTTAATTCTAAATTTTTAATGTTCGGGGAGGTAAATAAAACACTTGTGTCATCTGCAAACTGAACTGCATCCTTTGGATCGATATTCCTAGTGAGGTCATCTATATAAATTAGAAACAAAAAAGGTCCTAACACCGAACCTTGGGGTACACCATTGTTAACAAACTGTTCATCTGAGGTAAATTTTTCCCTTGTACAATTTTTTTGGTATGTTGTTTCATAGTCAACAGACACTCTTTGTTTACGGTTTTCAAGGTACGACTTTATCCAGTTTTTTGCATTCCCTCTTATCCCCATTTTTTTCCAGTTTAGTTAATAGCATACCGTGATCTATTACATCAAATGACTTTGATAGGTCTAGGAAAATACCTGCAACCATATCATTTCTATTCCAAAGCTTTTAAAACAGAATTTAAGAATTCAAAGATTGCTATATGAGTAGAATTATTTTTCCTGAATCCATGCTGCTGGGTAGAAAGTGGTGCACATTTGTTGATAATCTTAAGGAGTCTGTCAAGGAAGAGTTTTTCTAATATTTTTGAAAAAAACACTTAATTAGGATACAGGTCTATAACTTTCCAAGTGATCAGGAGGTCCTTTTTTAACAGTGGAGTCACTATTGCAGTTTTGAGTACTTCTGGACAAGTTTCAGTTTGTACAGATATGTTGAAGATTTTTGCCAGAGGGGCAGCTACATAATTAGCACAGGTTTTCAATATGAAATCTGGGACCTCATCTAGTCCACATGAAAAACTATTTTTTAATGTCATTATGATTTTTTTAAATTTCGTCAGGGTTTGTTTCAGTTAGATACATTGTGGCACTAGATATTGTGGAAAGACTTGGAACATCTTTAGTTTGCTTACTGCAGTTCGTTTTGATTAATTTTTCAGCCAAAGAAGTAAAATATTTATTGAATTCTTCAGCTATAACTTTGGAGTCACTAATTACTGAATTATCAGTACATAATTTGCTGTTCTTTCGTTCAGTTTTTGCACGTTCAGTTTGTTGTCTAATAATATGCCACATTGCTTTGGTTTGTTGGAAGAGTTTTTTATATAATTATCATTTGCCATAATTTTTGCTTGTCGAATTACCTTTTATAAATTTTCTTATAGATTTTAATGTAGTTTGAAAAATTTTGATTCACTTGGTTTTGTTTACAGTAATTCTGTAAGAAACGGTTTCTTTCTCTCGATATTTTTATGCCTGTGGTAACCCAGTTTTTACTAGTTCTTTCTGCCACAAATTTCCTCCTTTTGGGAAAAGCCAGGTTGAAGTAGTGTAGTCAAGTACTGTGAAATACATTAGTCATTTGCATCTATTTGATCCTAGACATCTTTCCAGTATTCATGTGATAGGAGTAAGTTAAACATGCGTATGTTACCCTCACAAAAATTTCTCCGATAAACAATATTTTTACAATTTGTGTTTTTACTTTTTTTTATCTTCAGTAATATGAGTTGCACTTTATGGTCACTGTAGCCCATACTTATTACTTCCCCTTTTGAGAAGAGACTTGTCTCTGTTACAAACACCTGGTCAAGAAGAGTATTATGGTAGTTTGATATCCTGGTTGGGGAGTCTATTTTTGGTTTTAAGTTGAAGGATTTGACCTTATTCAATAAATCTGATTTTTCATTACTGTCTTGGAGGAAGTTAATATTGAAATCACCACAAAGCACTAATGTTTTATTGGGTGCAGTCACATTATTTAATAATGACTCCAATTGTGTAAGGAAAGTTGGCAATTTTCCATCTGGTGGTCTATAGATATTTATAACTACTATGTTGGTTTGAAGCAAAAGAGTTGCACAATCTTCAAAATTCTTCTCTACAGAGAGTTTAATGCATTTTAAGATATTTTGACATTGAATGTGTTGCTTGACAAAAATAGCAGTACTTCCATGTTTAGAAGTTTTTCTGCAGAAACAGCTGGCTAGTTTGTATCCTGGAAATGAAACCAAATTCATTTCATCACCACTTAACCAGTGTTCCGTGATACATATTACATCAAGATTTAGCCTATACTGGAGTAGTACTTCCAATTATGCTAACTTATTGGTAAGTGATTGAACATTATGATGCAGGATAAACACTTCAAAATTGCTTGGTTTTTCATAAAAAAAACTTTGGGGTCCCTTGTTGATTTCTAATGGCATTTCTAATGATTCACTTACCGTACCCTAAAAAAAATATCTTCTATGTTGATTGCTTCATTCACTGATTTTCCTTCTTCTGGATGGTCACATACTTTATTCACATGTTCTTGAAGAGCTTGTGTTTCAGCATTCATTTGCCTATATGATTTTGATTTGGAGGATACAATGAAGTTGTCACTGTCCTTTGGTTTTCTATAAACCCAACTTTCTAGTAAAGTTTGTTTCATTTGCTTCTTGCAAGTTTCCTTCTTGTATACATTCTGATTTTGTTTAATTAACTCCACAATTCTGTTGCATACATGTTCTTTTCCAAATTTGTTCATGTGCAGCCCATGACTTGTAAATTGTCTTCTGTTCAATCTTTCAATCTCAAAATTAATACTGACTCGATCACTGTTGAGATTTTTTCTTGAGTTGATGGACTTCCAGAAGTACTTATTAGCTGATATAATTTTCTAGTTTACATTTGGGACATCATATCTGAGTGGAATTGGATGTAAAATTACATTCGTTAGTTTGCTTCAATGCATTAACAGAGGATGTAACAGAATTTAGTGCACTGCAAAGACCTTTGTAGCTATCTTCTACGTTGTTTGTCCCAGCCATTACTACTACAAAGTCTTTGTAACTGCAGCCTTGGCTCAATTTATCAATGTTTTTAGTCACTTCTTCGATAGGAGCTTTTGGCTTGATTATTGCTTCTATACTGTAAGAAGAACCCAATTTCTCTCTTAACATTTTCGAGCAATCTCTGCCTTGACTATCACACAAAAGTAGAATCTTACAATTATTGTCCTGTTTACATTTCGAAACACTGTTCAATGTGTTGCTTTTCTGCGTGTTTGATGCACATATTTTAGTTTTGATCTGAATTTTGTCTAACTGTACATCACTTTCCAAGCTTAACACGTCAATCTTATTGGAAAGCTTCACTTCGAGATCCATTGTCTTCTTTGATGTATGTTCTGTGTGTGGTGTGTGTGTGTGTGTGAGAGAGAGAGAGAGAGAGAGAGAGAATGTACTGTCTGTCTGCGTACAGACTATTTTTGACTTATCCCATATCAATTTGTACTATGTATGATGCTAAGGGACCAATAAATACAAATACAAAAAACGCTACGCCGGCCATTAACATGTGTCCATTTATCACAGTTTGCTTCCGCAACTACAGGATGAGTTAAATATTTCACTTTATCCTTAATATCATTTACTTCTTCCTTAAGAAGTCTAATGATTTCATCTTGACTTGAAATAATCTCTTTAAGGTGCTGAATTGTGTGTTACTTTTCATGTGGTTTCGTGTCTACACTGCCGGTCAATCGCCACAATACATTATTTCTGAGTGAATAGCATGCGTCCTTTCAAGTCCTTGTTATTATTTCGACTAAATGCATCAAAAGTTATAATGAAATGTTCACGGGTGTATCGCCGAATTGGGTTGTAAAAACATCATACTTCGACGGCTGCTCCGCCAGTCTTCACACGTGTGAAATTTCGTGTATTTACAAGGCAATCCGGCGATACACCCGTGAGGACGTCATTGCAATCATATGCCGAGAAAGTCTCCTTTCTTACATAACTACAAGATCAATCAAGATCAGGAATCCCACCAAAACAATTCTTGTAAAAATAGGTGAAGTCTCGTAGTTATGCAGTGACAAAAAGTTATGAGATCTTGTTCTGAGACAAGTCTATTATACTTCACATTCACCTTGTGAAATAAAATGCTTTCTCTCGGAGTTATAGACCGTAAATAAAAAAAAGTGCTGACTTGGCCATTATGCATACCATGTTTTAAAACTAATATGACTTGTTATGACTTAAGACTGAATATTTTGCATTTTTGATTATTTATTTAAAAATTGGTTTAGATTTTATTAAAACGTAAAGCTCGAAATATTCTTAAGACGGTAGGCTAAAAATTATAATATCATTTTGCCAATTAAAATAATGTTAACTGTTAGTAACTTGCATCATTTAACTTTAAAATTGATTTGATTTAATTAACAGACGTTTACTTTTTAATTTTTTAACACTGTTAAATACCTATGTTTTAGAAATATTCGTTTAAAAACTGTTAGCGCCAATCCCGCGGGATTGAAAACACTGCGGGATTGTAATTCTTAGTGGCCACCAATTCTGTTCCTTAAATTATTTTCGCAGTCCTATAAATTTATTGCTCATTGTTCCTTGTTCCGGTCATAGTGTTTTTTAAGACGAGTGTTTAGCTTCTCCTTTGTTGCTGCTGATTTCTCGTCATTTGTTCGAAGTGTGCGCAACTGCATTTCTACTTTCTCCCTCTCTTGTGTTGTCTTCTTTCCAGCCCCTTCAGCCTTCTCACCTCACTATCATCATCTGTTCTTGTCTTTATGTTTTGTTCTTTTAACTAACGTTTGTCCGCTTTCCTGCTATCTCCTTGAACTGATACTATTCGGGTAAGTGACAGTGCAAAACTACCGACAGACGGTAAACCGCCGTATAATATTCCTACAATTTGGTTTCAAATTGGTGTTTGCTTTCAGGAGCATTCATAGCAGACACAAAGCACTAAATAGATAATAGAACAGTAAAACAAAAGCCACCTTGTATTGAATTGGTGAAATTTTGTTGTTGTTTCTGAATATTCAAAATTATGCAGAGCGACTAGATATTTATCAGGGAGACCGCAGACGTCAACTCGAGGGACGATGTTGGTCAGACGCCGCTGCACTACGCAGCCTATGAGGGTGACTCCGCCGTGGTGAGAGCGCTGCTGGAGGCCGGGGCGGACAGGACGGCGAGGAACAACGAGGGACAGACGGCGCACGACCTGAGCAGCGGAGAGCTGAGGCAGCTGCTCAAGTAGAAACAGTGCGTCATCTAACACACACTGCGAATTAAAAGAGTTTCCAAATATGCGGTATTGTGTTTACAGCCGATACATCATTGTAGACCATCCACTGATCCAACACCAGACAAATGAAAAATCTGTGTAATAAATATGTCCATTTTGTTACATCAGAAAATTAAAAAAAAAACATCAAAATAAAAATCTATGGTTGAGTTCCATCCCATTCCCATCATCTCTACGTAATCCACATTCAAATCTCCAAAAAAAAAAAAAAACCTGTATACAGGGTTGTCCAAAAATTAATTCAACCAAATATATGCCACAGCTGTAGTATTTTTCCTCATGTATGCCGTCATTCTGATACTGTAGTTATTCTGTTTATAAAAGCTTATTACTAATTTCTACTTAACTTGTTTCACTGAACTTCAAAACCAATATGCCACAGTCACAGCCTAAGAGTTTTTTTTTCCGGGTACTACCAGTGTAGTTACCAAGCACTGTGGTTAGGTATAAATTTACAGTACCCAAACTGGGAAAATAAGGAGTGAAGTTAAAACTTGGCAAACAATCTATCAAGTTGGTAATCCTTCCTCTCATAGCCATCTGGATGTATAATAGCAATACACATTTACATTCTCTTAATTTAATAAGGTTTCAATGGAGCAACGTCTCGAAATTCACCCTCGAAATTGTATATATTATTCTGACCTACATGTATTCCAGAAAAAAGCGAAAAACGTACCAGATATCCCTCTTGTCATTGCATATGAACTAGTAATGCTTTATATCAGACAAAATGAAAGTTACCAAAAAAAATTTTCTAGCCAAACCAAGAAAGCAAAAAATTAAATAATGCCCGTTTCCACAAGTGAGCATGCTTGAATTTTCCCCTCTCGTCTGAGTGTCTATAAATGTATTTTTCCTGCAGGCGGTATTTTCGCAATGACTGACAGAGGACAATAAACTAAACAGTACAACTGGTGTAAATACTGAACATAACAATAGCATCATAGGCTCTATTCTCAAGAAATGGTGTTTTGCGATTATTTGGTACCATTATTTTAATTTTTGTATGAGCAATATTAAGTATTATTTATGTTTATTATCTAGCTAACATGTAATGAAATGCAGTTTTAGTTGATAAGTTGTTATAAACACACCTCTTTAAGCACATTCTGAGTTTGATGAAGAGCGAAAGACATTTGGCCGAATCTGTAATGATGGTGTAATTACTGAATCTAGTGGTTTGAATGTCAAAACTTTTAAAATGAATATTAGATTTGTTTTTTTGCCTGTATTTATGTTGTAGATATTAAAATGGTTTATTACTTTTTAAATATTTTACAGACATTTAAGTTTACTCCAATTGTTTTTTGTTTATATTTTAATATTTCAAAATATAAGTAGTTATTTTTATTTATTTTCAAGTATATTTAAGTATGAACTGTAATCATTAATAATAATATTAAAGGTCTTAAGATTACAATTATAGCTTCAGTTGCTTATATATATTTCTCCATTTGGTTATAAAGCATATTGTAACTGTTCACTTTTTATTCCAAGTATACTTTTATCATATTTGAAATAAATGTTGTTATAAGTAGATAGTGCATACATTGTTCTAGTAATGTTTTATTTACCTCTTTATTCCAATGATCTTACC
This sequence comes from Vandiemenella viatica, assembly GCA_031002005.1. Classification (NCBI taxonomy): domain Eukaryota; kingdom Metazoa; phylum Arthropoda; class Insecta; order Orthoptera; family Morabidae; genus Vandiemenella; species Vandiemenella viatica. The sequence goes on along the minus strand of JARYHS010002076.1, from coordinate 61,385 downwards.
TTCCAGCATATCCACATTGGTGATCGGGTACCATGAGAGACCATCATAATGTTTGGAGTTGCAGGAGAGAGGAAATGCCAATCTATTTTGTTTGTTACACACCAAGCAGTTTTATTTTGACAGAATAATAGTGGATTTTACAAATAACATACACAGTGACATGATTGATGTCAACCCTCTTCATAAGCCTCTGCAGCTATGGGAGCATTTGTGATAAAATAAGCTGTTTGTAACAACAATAATAACTGTATTATCAGTAATAGCAATAATGAAGATGGTTATGTTTTAGTAGATCTTAAATAATTACGCTGTGTTCACAGAATACATTGAGCTTTTTAGCACTAAGGAGAGTCAAGTGTCAACAACTGAACAAATCAAACACGAGTTTCATGTCCAAATTATATGTTAACTTGCTTTTGTGTATGTAGATACTTTTTTATTAATTCACTTGTTGTTCCAAACCACTGTCTGAAAGAGAAATATCTTGAGGAAGGGATTACTTCTACTTGGTCTCTTTTCTGCTTTAATGAAGAGTGCACAAGACATTTCATTAATCCTGTTCAAGGAGCTGGTAGGTTATTTTGTTATAAAGTGATTGATGTATGTGAGTGTCAGCTCTGTGTTTAGTTGGCTGTTGCGTACAAGCTGTGACCCTTCACTGATAACCCAAGCATTTTGTTCTGGAATATTCTCATTCAATGTAACTTGCTGTGTCTTGCATATCCTCAAGTGGCTGGCAGGACTAGGGTAAAGAGACTCCAGAGAGTATACAAGGAGTGTATTGGTGATGAGGCATGGACAGATATTGGAGTAAGAATTAGGGGAGTAGCATAAAAGGGAAAAGATGACCAGGACCACAAGTTGGTACTCATTTTCAAGCAAAGGGGCATGGAAAGATTTTCTTCTGTAGCTTAGGGGTAAGGGATTAGTTTAAATTATCAAGAGAATTGATCAATAATTTACAAAAAGAGCTATAACAATTTATAGTTGAAATTAGTAGAGTGCAAAAGTAAGTGGGAAAAGGAAAGGGAAAAATAAGTGAGTAGGAAAATTGCCACCAGAGCAAGCAGCTCCATTCAATTAAATTAAATATTAGTAAAGGTAGTTTGATTAATAAATAATAATTATGAGTATGTTGTATACAACTTTTGTAGTCTGCTGTAGCCTTGGTTTATTGTATTATTAATGTATACAATCTACATTAACTGCAGATCAAGACCAACTCTGAGGTGTCTCACTGGTTGGTCATTTGGATTCTATGGTCTCTTGTGTCACATGATGTCTTACTGCAGTTTCTTCTATGGTCACCTTAGTGTAAATATTTTTGACTGGTATTTGCCACGGTTTAAAGATATGCACAACTGATTGTGTCAGTAGCGGCTCATCATTAAAGGCTCTGAGGCAGTGCTGTCCCTAAAGATATATTAAAATATGTTTTTAAATAGAGTAATACAGAATTTAAATTAACAGGAAGCATTTCGAGAATTTTCCACACACGTTTAAACACTGTCAGTCAATATTTTTAGAACAGTTGATATAAAGGAATGTTTCTGAAATGGGTAGTATTTTTAAGGCATGCACCTTTGGAATGCTGTTACACTGAATGTAGCAGAGGATTGGGGGCGTGGCTTTACGTAGTATAGCTAATATGTGCTTGTAGTTGGCACAGCTTGTAGAGGCTACAGCAGTTGTACCAACCCCATCATATTTTTCTTGTAACGGTAGTTACACTGTAGGGAAATCAGCAGAGAGGTTGAACTTCCACTCTCGAATCCCTGTCTCTGTATCTCCAGTTTATGCTTTCATGCGTCATTAACTGACGTTAAATATTTATGTTTTGGTGATTGGTCATTGTATCAAGCATAGTACAGGTACACTTAAGTTTGTAAACATTCTGCTAGAGTGCTCTAGAATACGGTGATATAAGTTTCACCATTTAGTGAGAATTTGTTGAACGATTAGATTAAAGAAGCACGCAAAATCTATCATTATCTAAATTGCTAAAGGTGTTTGCATGAGAAAGCGTGTTAATTGGAAGTATCTTGTTGTGTGTTGTGCGGTTGAGCCTTCCTCAGTATAAAAACCACAAGCCACCATGAATTGTATTATACGTTGCACATTGCAGTAGAGGTAATTGGAAGCATTGGTATATGTGAATGAGTGTATTGTACAAAATGGGCCCTTTTAGCATTGGAAATCCTACTGTTATTTTTTGTGCAATGGATATTTTTCTGCCCATTTCTGAGCAGATTGATCACTACCACAAAAAACTTTCTATAGTTCTAACCAGCCATTTAATACATTTTTGTAGCAGTGGGTTATTCAGGGTTATTCTTATCAGCAGTGATAAACCCCATGACTGATAAAGCATGGTGAGAAATCATTATTGATTTTGATCATTATTTGTTTGTGTAATGGAAGTGTTATTAACTAGATTTATTATATACTATAACATACACAGAAAAACTGATTACTATCATAAAAATAAAGTTATATTAATTAAGTAATTAACATTCCCTGCTCATTCTGAAACATTGCTGTGTCTGAGATAAATTCTTTTTGAGCAAGTGAAAAAAATTCTTTTGTATTCGCAGTTAGATGCTAATTAGTGAAATTTCTTTAAGTTGCTGTTCAAACACAAAATTAGTGTAACTTGGAGATCTTTCTTCTTTTATATTCTGTTTCACACTGACAAAAGGCTCACCTGGTTAGGTTTTCTTAATTTTTGGCAGCAGTCCAGAAAATGTTTGGAGTTAATTTTCAAAAAATAATAGTACAGAAGTTGTTAAATAAATACTTGAAATTAACTACTCATTCTAGTAAAATGATGTCATAGCTGCCTTCAAATGAGAACATGAATGTACTGTAAGCAATTGTGGCAGGGCAGAATTTTGAATAAAATTGAAGCTATTGAAACTATTGATGAAAAGCAAAAATCACACCACACTGGTTTCAAAAGAAACCTTCCTCAAGTCTGTATGGTTTCAGATATTTTAAATATATATTTTTTTATTCTAGGCCCCTGCAAAACTATAAACAAAAACAATAAAATGTGTTCCATTTGCGAACATCTTAATTTCTATTCAAGTAGAGTGCCCTTCACAGCTGTGGCATTAGTACAGTCTTGCCTATTTTAGAATCAATGGACTAAATATGGGGACATTTGCCTAGCAAGTGAATCATGTTTATCTACCTCCACAGTAAGCTTATAGAAAATATAAATAACAACATGCTAATCCCGAAACTATAATGTCTTTCAATAAATACTTTGTTGACCCATTGTAGCATTACCGATAGTGTAATAACATCCTTGAAGTAGGCGTTCCATGTCACGGGCCGGTTAATAATCTTTTAAGGATGTTTCCATAACAACGAGAGGATACACAGATACTAAGAGATTGCTTAGAGCAGCGGCTAAGGAGAGCTTGCTAGGAAGAAGTCCGATATTATATTTAAAACGATGTATTGAAATAAAAGTGTGATTATATTGTGAAGGAAAACGACTAAAGATTAATTATTTACCATAGTCGCACAAAAATCATACTATGATAAGTTAATCTGAAGATAAAGTATAAAGAGAATCTCATCGTGAATGCAACACGGCGCATTTCTTAATGAATAATCAAGCAACTGCTTATAAGAAATACGACATGGCGACCGTGACAGGACTTGGGTGCTGCAGAAAGAATAAAGAAATACTACGTAAATTTATGAATTTGAGGATATATAAAAAAAAAAAATAAATCAAGAAAAGAAGAGAGGAGAATCCTTGGAATTTGAAAGCACGCAGCGCTACTAGCGGCCGAGCGGGAACCAGCCATAGACTGACAGCAACCGCCGCAGAGTCAAAAACAGCTGAGTCGAGTGAAAGTTCAACCGTTAAAGTTAAGTGTTTTCAAGACCAATCTTTTCGAATTTTCGTTGTTTACAAATCTTTTCTGGAACCTGTTTTTTGTTATACAAGCACAATTAAGTGACCATATTAATTTGTTGTTTAAAAATGGAGAGTGACCAAATCTTTACTGATAGGGACTCCGTGAGTCAACAAAATATAACAGATGATGATTTCTCGCAACTGGCCCCAGAATTACAATCGACTCACATGGAGAACCTTGTTTATTCAAATAATTTATTATTTCACGTCATTTTTATTGATACTAGTTGTGGGACGTTGGTATTGCAGAATGGCTAAACAGATGACAGGTGCAATGGTTATTTGTGATCCTTCAGGTTCGGTAAATAAGAAAGATGAAACAGTCTCTGTAGGTGCATTAGAAAAAATACTATTTCGATTTGAATTGTGACTAACCGCACGACTAACAGCACAACTTACAGCTTTAGAGGATCGAATAATTAGATCAGAAACTGATGTACAGGCAAAGTTAGATAAGTATATAGAAAGGGCTGAAAAACAGTATACAAAGATAGATGAGGAAATAAAGGCATGGAATGAGAGTCTAGTAATTAGAGGGTTTGAACAAAGTACGAATGCAATTCATTGTGAATCATTAAGTAATACAATTGAAAGTAATGATAGTAGGCCTAATACTGTAAGGGAAAAATATGAGATGAGTGATGTTACAATTAATGGTGATATAAATCATGTAAAGGATAGACAAATTGTTAAAGAAGGGTTTCACTTAAAAGATGAGTTTAAGCATGAAAGTAACCAGGTGGAAACTTACACGAAGACAGATGAATCAGTAGAAAAGGGTTGTAAGTCTATAAAAATGTTTGATATCACAGACATTAAAGGAACAAGTGACTTTGATCAGGTAAAAGGGATGGAAGAGACTTTAATGAAGGTAGATGGATCAGGTAGTTTGATGATTTTGAAGGATGTAAACTGTGACTTTTTTCCATTGTTGGGGAGAATCATGTTTGTGATTATGAAACAAAGCAGTTACAGAATAATGGTGTTGAACATTTTCAGAGTTCTTTACATATTTTTGAAGTTGGTTTGCCATGTTACTGTTCTGGCAAAGTAAGATTAATTGTAAACAGAAAGTTGTTTTGTATGAATAACTGGGAAAGGTGAACTGTAAATATAGAAAAAAGGTTTTCTTTTTTTGTAGAGGGGTAAGCTATGCTTACTGCCTCATCCTGTGTACAAATTTAATCAGGACATTGAATCTACAACTCAGAAAATGATGATTTAGTTTAAGATGAATGAAAAGATTTAACACTAGTGCAAGGCACAGGTGTGTAAATATAAACTCCATCATATTGGAATTTCCTATTATTATTAAGTTATAGTTAGCATGTTATTGTTATTCAGTGCCACAAAACACTTGTAGATAGTACTGATTGTTATGGCTGTGCACAATTCAACTGTAATGATAGTAAAGGCTTATAACCACTAAGTGGAAGCTGTCATTTACCAATATTGATGATCTTGGTCAGATGTGCAGTCTTCGGCTGTTACCACAGCATACCATTACATAAAAGTTTATTGTCTATTAGGACTTTCTTTTTTTTAAAAAAATATATAGTTTGTAAGGTATACCGGAGCATTAGAATGAATAGAATGAGTGGAGAAGAAACAAGGTATTACTATGATAGAATAAATGTGTAATGAATTAAGAAGTAAAATATCATATAGAGAGGGTACAGCAGCACAGTCAAGACTCAGTTCCTGTAAATAAGGCCACTATCTAGGCATTGCCTTTAAATGATACCGAAAGGTTCGGGATTTGGTTGACACAGACATAGCTGAGGTCCAGGTAGAACCTATAAATGACTCTGTTGGTACCTCTCATAGCCTATATGTGAAGATATTCAAGATGAAGTAGAGTGGAGAGAAGTTATTACTTATGGGGAGAATATAATGGTTTTTTTTTTTTTTTTTTTTTTTTTTTTTTTTTTTTTTTTTTTTTGCTGTCGTCAGTCATTAGACTGGTTTGATGCAATCCTCCATCCCTTCCTATCTTGTGCTAACCTTTTCGTTTCTACATACCCCTTACAACCCAAGTCCTCAATTATCTGCTTCATATATTCTAATCTCTGTCTACCTCTACAGTTCTTACCTTCGACTGTTCCCTCTACTAACAAATTAACCAATCCAGCATGTCTCAAAATATGACCTAAAAGCCTGTCTCTTCTTCCTGTAAGCTTCTTCCATAAACTTCTTTTCTCACCCATCATTTCCAAAACTCGTTCATTTCTTACTTTGTCTGTCCACCTAATTTTTAGCATTCTTCTGTAGCACCACATTTCAAATGCTTCAAGTTTCTTTCTTTCCGGTATTCCTAAAGTCCATGCTTCGCTACCTGTAAAGTGCTGTGCTCCACACATAGAGTTTTAAAAAGTTCTTTCTAATTCCTAGATCAATATTTGAAACTAAAAGGTTTCTCTTTTTCATGAAGGCTCTTTTTGCTAGCGCTATTCTGCTTTTAACATCATTCCTGCTTCGGCCATCGGTTGTAATTTTGCTTCCCAAGTAACAGAACTCACTCACTTCTCCTATAGCATCCGATCCTATTTTTATATTTAATCTGCTACTATTGGTATCATTTCTGCTACATTTCATCACTTTTGTCTTACTTTGATTTATATTCAGTCCAAAATCTTCCATCAATATTTTGTTCATGCCATTCAATAACTTCTCAATATCCTCAGCCCTCTCTGCTAACAAGACAATGTCATCAGCAAATCGTAGCATACTGATTTCTTCTCCCTGAAAACTTATGCCGCATGGAAATTTTTCTTTAACTTTCTTCATTGCTTCTTCTACATACAAGTTGAATATTAACTGGGGATAGACTACAACCTTGTCTCACACCCTTTTTAACCGATGCATTTCTCTCGTGATTCTCTACTTTTATTACAGCCACTTGATTCTTATATAGTTTATAGAGTATTCTTCTATCTCGATACTTTAGACCTGACTTCTTTAAAATTTTGAACATCTTGTCCCACCTAACATTATCAAAAGCTTTTTTTAAATCAACAAATGCCATAAAAGTATCTTTGTTTTTCTTGATCCGCCCTTCAAGTATTAATCTTAAAGACAGAATTGCTTCCCTTGTACCGCGATTTTTCCTAAACCCAAACTGATCTTCACCTACTATCTCTTCTACTACCATTTCCATCCTTCTGTATATTATACTAGTCAGTAATTTTGAAGCATGTGATGTTAGACTAATGGTGCGATAATTCTCACATTTGTCGGCTTGTGCTTTCTTTGGAAGTGTGAAGATGATATTTTTATTAAAATCAGTTGGAATTTCTCCTGTTTCATAACTTTTTGATATCAGCTTGCATAATCTTTCGATTCCTTCCTCTCCTAGAGATTTAAGAAGTTCTGCAGGGATCTCATCAAATCCAACTGCCTTATTTGCTTTCAAGTCATTCAGAGCTTTATTAAATTCTGTTCTCAAAACAAGATCTCCTAAGTCATCAATGTCGGCATCGCCTTCCTTTTCCAATACACTATTGTTCAAGTCGTCCCCATCATACAGTTTCTCAATGTATTCCTTCCATCGGTTAGCTCTATCTTCTGAGCTTAAAAGAGGTTTCCCATCGGCAGCTTTAATGTTCATACCTCTTTTCTTCATTTCTCCAAAATTCTGTTTGATCTTTCTATATGCAACATCTACTTTTCCTACGACCATTTCCTTTTCTACTTCTTCACACTTTTCTTGTAGCCATTTTTCTTTTGCTATTTTGCATTTCCTATTTATTTGATTTCTAAATTGCCTGTACTGCTCTCTTCCTGCTTCATCCTGAGCATTTTTGTACCTTCTCCTCTGATCTATCAGCTCCAAAATTTCTTCTGTGATCCAAGGTTTTCGGGCAGCTTGTTTCCTAAAGCCTAACGTTTCTTTGCCAGCTTTCATTATTTCGGTCTTTAATGCATTCCATTCGTCCTCGGTTGAGCTCCTTTCACAGTTACTTCTTAGACCTAAGTCTGCCATTTCTGCAAATTTTTCTCTTGTGCCAGATTGTTTCAGCTTATTCACCGCCAATCTGTTCTGCTTATGCTGCTTCCTTATTCGCTTGAATTTCAGCCTGCACTTCATTACTATCAAATTATGGTCCGAGTCTATGTCTGCTCCTGGGTACGCTTTACAGTCCAGAACTTGATTCCTGAATCTCTGTTTGACCATGATATAATCTAGCTGATATCTGCCTGTATCCCCAGGACGTTTCCAGGTGTATATTCTTCTTGCATGGTTCTTAAACAGTGTGTTCGACACTACTAGCTTATATCTTTCACAAAATTCTAGCAACCTGCTTCCTCGCTCATTTCTTTCTCCTAGACCAAAACTTCCTACAGTATTCCCCTCTTTTCCTTCTCCCACTATTGCATTCCAATAACCCATGATTATTAGATTTTCCTCCCCTTTCACATATTGGATTAATTCTTCAATTTCAGCGTATATTTTTTCTATTTCTTCGTCATCTTCCTGTAACGTTGGCATATATACTTGTACTAATGTGGTTGGGACGGGCTTAGTTTCTAACCTCATCAAAATAATCCTGTCACTAAACTGTTCATAATAACTCACCCGTTTCCCTACTTTCTTGTTCATTACAAATCCTACTCCAGTGACTCCATTGACAGCTTGTGTGCTAATTATCCTGTGTTCCCCAGACCAGAAATCCTGGGCGTCCTTCCATTTAATCTCACTAATCCCAACAACATCTACCTTAAGTTGTTCAATTTCCCTTTTTAAGTTTTCTAACCTACCTGCCCTATTGAGACTTCTAACATTCCATGCTCCGACTCGTAGAATGTTTCTATCCATTCTGATGACTCCTCCCTGAGCAGTCCCCACCCGGAGATCCGATTGGGGGACTATTTTACCTCCGGAATATTTTACCCAGGAAGAAGCCATCATGATATATGTAATTTGAGAGGATTACATGTCCTCGGGATACCCTTTGGGTCTTTAATGCAGTGGTTTCCCTGTTGCCTTCTGCATCCCCATGCCTTTGATCATTTCTGATTCATCCGCCTTTAGGGGCCGTTTCCAACCCCAAGGGCAAGAAGGTGCCCTGAACCACTCCCCGCTCTTCCGCCCTCCTTTCGGGAGCCGTTGGCAAGCAGTGGGTGACTCCTTATACCGGGAATCTTTCAGTCGCCAGAGCCTCGTCCGTGCAAACAGGGTGCACCACGTGAAGGAGAGGTTGACATTTGGTTGGAGAAGACTAGTATTGTCTCTCCCAGACCCTTACACCCCGAATATAATGTAATGAATTAAAAAGTAAAATATCATATAGAGAGGGTACAACAGCACAGTCAAGACTCAGTTCCTGTAAATAAGGCCACTATCTAGGCATTGCCTTTAAATGATACCGAAAGGTTCGGGATTTGGTTAACACAGGCATAGCTGAGGTCCAGGTAGAACCTTCAAATGAATCTGTTGTTACATCTCATAGCCTAGATATGAATATTCAAGATGAAGTAAAGTGGAGAGAAGTTATTACTTATGGGGAGAATAAAATGTAATGTATTGAAGAAATAAAATAAAAATGAAGTTGTGATGGTGATGCTAGATTAGCAAGAAACAATGGTGTCCCAGTCGCATTAGCGTTGGTCGATTGTACTGGTCCAGGGACCAAACATGTGATTTTAAATAATGCCGGTTATACAACAGTAAAATGGTTCAAAAGGATCGGTCTTATGAAGAATATAATGTACCAAGGGCAGGTAATAGAATTTTTTAACTATTTGAATGGTATGCTTGGTAAACAGGCGGAGGCCATGACAGTTAAAGATGATGTTATTAAATAACGATTCTGTAGTTTAATATATTTAGTGTAGTTTTGGTTTTTTTAAAGTGATAAGGACAGTAACTCTGTGTCACAATGTGTGTTACAGACAATATGCTGTTCCAACCAGTCGCGGCTTATAGAAAACCACCTAGGAATATTACATCAAGCTATCGGTCCTCGTATATGTAAAAAAAATGTGTTGTTAGCCAAATGTAAAATGTAAGCTCTCCTTACCTAAAAGGTAACATTTACAGGAAAGTTTACAATAACCATTTATAATGGTATGGATGTCAAATGGTATGGTAAACTTGGGGGGGGCTGTAGCATTACCGATAGTGTAATAACATCCTTGAAGTAGGCGTTCCATGTCACGGGCCAGTTAATACTCTTTTAAGGAAGTTTCCATAACAACGAGAGGATACACAGATACTAAGAGATTGCTTAGAGCAGCGGCTAAGGAGAGCTTGCTGGAAGAAGTCTGGTATTGTATTTAAAATGATGTATTGAAATAAAAGTGTGATTATTTTGTGAAGGAAAACGACTAAAGATTAATTATTTACTAAAGTCGCACAAAAATCATACTATGATAAGTTAATCTGAAGATAAAGTATAAAGAGAATCACATCGTGAATGCAACACGGCGCATTTCTTAATGAATAATCAAGCAACTGCTTATAAGAAATACGACACCATGATGTCTGGGCAAAAATACAGGGAACGTTTCATCTATCTGGCTGTTTGTATCACTTTACGCAGAGGCCAAAGAAATTACAATTTTTTATTTGCTGATAAACGTGCGTCAAATATGACTCAAAATCTCGTGATCTACCTCTCACGAGGTGATGAATAAACATCGGTAAGATGTGGATTAAATAATGTGATCAGGCATCATGGTCAGTGATGTTTTCAATGTAGACCTGATTTAGAGACATGTCATCAACAGAGAGACACTACAGATGGGAAGCGAGTGATTTAGAATCCAACGACTGCATCTCAAACAGCACACCTGTGCTACTGTATTGCATTTCTCGCAAATAAAACATTAACACATTAGGTGCTAGCTCAGAGAAATTGCCGACCAATGATGGTTTAAACTTTAAATGAAATTCCTTAACAAATATATTTTTCTTCTGGAATCATCCCTAGAAAATAGAGTATACAGCTTGACTTTGTGTGTTACATGTGATATATTGAAGTTGGCATAATCCTAAAAGATATCTGCTATTTTAACACAGCCGTTTCAGCTCTAATGACCCTGACATCAAAGAGCAGTAAAGTCATAAATAAATTAAAAAGTCCACAGCTGTCCTCCTTCCAAATATACAGTTTTTTTTTTCAAATTCATAGCATGTTCGGAATAACATAAGAAGTGTAGGATTTAAGTTCAGACGGTAACTAAGATAAACAAGAAGTGTACGTATGGAAAAGTATTATGGTACTGATCTATTCACTATCCCAATAAAAGAAACAGCAGCATCAAAAAAAGGAAACATATAATGAGACCATGTGATAGAGTGTGGTTAGCACAGAGGATGATATGCAATATCGCATGGACAGAAACACCTGACGCACAAGGCTAAACTATCTGGTGAGCAGCTGATTGTTGCACTGTGTGGAAAAAACAGACCAAGAAATATGGAGAATATTGATTGCCGATAGATGCATATCTGATATATTAATCTGCTTGTTAAAAAATGTGTAACTACATTGAACGCTGTTGTAGGTGGGTAAAATTTTAACCTCAGAGCTTAATAAATATCGCAGGATGTTTCCTTTCATCAAATATATATGTTTTGTTAATAGGGTATGGGAGGTAGGGATAAGAGAATATCACTTAATCACAGCAATGTTTTATTCTTAGTATTATTGTAATGAATTATCACTTCACTCATGTAAGCTTCTCCATGTCTGAGTGACTGTTTTTTTCACTGTGCTTGCCTGTGTTCTCCTCAAACAAGAATGTCTTTAAGGTAACTTAATTCAATACTTGGCACATGAATTTTATAAAATTCTGTTGATAGTATCACCAGGCATACATCCAAATATCATTAAATTCTCTACAAGATTACCATTGTCATCAGCACTTAAAACTATTCTGTATACTTGAATATTATCATCTATTCACACTTCCCTTTAAAGTCAACTTATGCAAGTTTATCATTCAACTGTATTTTCAGAAATAGCTTCATGTTTGGGATGGTAAAAAAACTTGAATTTATTACTAGTTGAAATGGAGAAAAAAAAGTGATTAATGGAACAGAAAAAACAACTGCACACAATTTATATAACCACTGAATCCAAGATTACTGGATGGTCATCGAGTCACATAAATACTCTATGAGGTCACCAAATAAATTATTACAATAATCGCCAAATGACATACGTGAACGCTATTTGCAAACAATGGGTGTGTGCCGTGGCCAGCAATGCCGATTCATGTAGATTTGACTGCCACCATGAGTAAGTTCCAAGTACCTTCCAAACTGAGCACAAGAACAATGTACAATTAAATGTGTTAGTCGAACTTACTTATCTCTATTTATAGTAGATATTTGAGAGATGTAGAACAAAACAATTAACTTACAAATATGCACCAAAACTTTTCAGTATGTGGTCGCCATTGGTTAGTTAAATGGAAAATCGCAAAACGGGACTTTTCTTACGATTTGGGAATAAAAACATATTTGTGAACCACTTTACCTGTATATAGTATCACGGAAAGAAAACGGATTGTAGAAATCATTAAGAATCACTATCTTTGAAAGTAAGAAGAAGTATGAAGTAAAATGTAACACATTACTTAAACAACTTATACTCCATCTATAATTAAAATTTGAGGTATATTAACATAATAGGGTTCCAGTCCATTTTATGTTGGGATAGATAGGTAGTTAATATAAGGGAAATTAATGAATGATTACTATCATTTGAGTGTAAAACTGTATCAGTGTACAAGATTTAGACTTTCTAAGACTAAGTGAGGTACTTTAGAGTTTTAATGATCAATAGTCAGTGAAAGACAAAATCGGTGAAATTTGCATCTAAATAATACTGAGAACAAGGAAGAAACAATATTTATGTTTTTATTAAATATTTTGATATCTGGTTATAACAGAAATTGAGACACATAGCACCAAGTGAGGTGGGTGAGCGGTAACGCTGTGGCCTCGCAATCGGGAGGACGCGGGTTCAAATCCCATTTGAGCCCAGATTTTGGTTTTCCACAGTTTCACCAAATCACTATAGGCAAATCCGGAATACTACCAAATGAAAAAAATAATAAAAATAAAGAAACTTTAGCAGCAACTTTTTCCCTATAAACATAAGTGAAAGGATGTAAAAATGAGTTGCTTGATGAAAAAAAGTGTGAGTCATATTGCAGTGTTAATGGATTCTGATTTTATATGCTCATTAAATATTCTTAGAATGCATAAACAATTAATCATAAGCAGTAAATAGACCAGAAGAGGAACTAGATGCTTTCAAATTAGGAACATAATATTTACCAAAAGAAATATACTAGGCCAGAGTTCTTCAACTCTTTTGAATCAGAGGAACAGTTAAATGGGGGAAAACAATTCTACAACTCTCTAATTATATGGGTCCAATTTTTTACTTATAAAATTTTAACCAAACGTACCAATTGTTATTGGCATGTAATGCAGTCAGTTAAGACCTACAGCTACAATCTGATAGATCTGAAACATTTTAGAGTTGTAGGTCCATACTGTCTACTTCTATTTAGAGAATCAAAGAGTATTTTTCCTGACTTCAGACATAATACGGTCTGACTTTTATTCCAGTGGAACTAACTAATAGAATTGCAGTTCAACTACATAGTACAATTAAACATAACGAACTGTTAATAGTTCTTGTATGGAGCTACAGTGTGTTTTAATAGCAGTTAACCTACTTCTGATATAGCTAAGTTTGTAAACAAATCACAGTGTTTAATTCTTTAATTTAATTACAATGGAGCCCACTGCCACAGCAACACTTTTCCTATATATGCATTTACATATTTTTCCCTTCCTGTATTTTTTTTTTTAATTTTAAATTCTTTGAGTGTAATTTCATCACCTGCTTACATCTTCCTTTTATGAATATACGTTAAATTATTTCACCATTTTAGGTAAGTTATTCAGAATTTCTCTTGGTAAATATATGTTATGGCACATCTGTGTGACTACAAAGCAGTCTGTGTTCAAATTCCGAGTGACATACTCACAAACGACTGGCTCATCAGTTGAGAGCGAATGCTCGTGTGACTGGAGTCTGATGATTCAGCTTACAATCAATCATGAATTCAGTTAAAATTACATCACACTGTGCTCAGGCATTTTGTATTAAATCAGCAACTAAACATTCCAAAATTCTTATTATGGGAGATGTTAATGAGAAATGTCATTTAATTATAGCACACACAGTTTAATCCATAATAAAAGAGAATACAACTCACATTTTATAAAAAGCACTGAATTATTGTATACATAAGTGTCAGTTAAATTGATACATCAAATTAAAAAATTAATTTTTATAGATATTCACTTCAAACTAAGCAAAAAGGAAAGACACAAAATCAGATGTAATAAGGATTAACATTATATAATATTATCTGACTAAACTGAGTTAAATTGTGAATTCAATAATTTGAACAATGTAAATTTCTATTACATAAAGTGCAGCAGATTACTGATAGCATTAATAAATTATTATATTTTGCAGAATATAATTCTTTTTACACAATTTGCCGTAAAATTACACAGTTCTATTTTACTGAGTAAATAGTTTTCTACAGATATTTCAAGCCAATTCTACCATCACCTTGGCACCAAACATTACAAGATAGGGTGCAAAATTTTAACAAAATTTAAAATGGAATTTCTGTTCACAGAGATGGATTTTATCACATACTTAGCTCACTAATGTTACAATACCCCTTTGGAAAAAAAAGGGTGATGCGCTAGACTGCACCGACTATAGACCAATTTGCCTACTTTGCAACACAATGAAGATCTTTGAGTGCACTGTGGATGCAAGCCTTCCAAGCATAGTTAAGACTGACCCAAATTACTGTGGTTTCATGAAAGGCACAAGGATGACTGACGCTATTCATGCCACAACTCTTTTGATGCACATAGCATTTTTGGAGCTTGAAAAGGCTTTCAGTAGGGTACCTAGAGATATAAGCTGTTACTCACTCAGATGGCATTGGGAACCAGAGGTAAAAATTAAATGGAATCCAGCTACTACATCATATGGTCACCAGTTATGTTTGATGTGCTGTAGGATGTTCTGACTCTTTTTCGCATCAGTGTTGGTGATCATCTGGGATCAGCTTCGTCCCCACTCCTGTATATCCTCTAGTCTTGACACCATTGCTGGAGAACTGCTCACTCCACACCCAGGGATATATCCTCCACGCTGATGATATCACGGTCACCTGCAAGTCTCGACAAGAATTTGAACAACAAATCCAATGATGAAAACTTCCCTCGATTATTACAGCTTGTACCTTAATATCTGGAAGACCGAGTAAATGGAATGTAGGGTTCCTAGTGATGGGTCTGTTAATTTTGATGGCATTAAATATTACCAGTCATCCGACTTCATATATCTGGGAACAGAACTCTGTCTGGATAGTCAGACACACCCAGATGTATAAAACAGTGTCAATACATTTAATGTGGCTCAAACCACTGAGAAAATGTATCAGGATCATCTGCAATGGCACAGCCACGTACTATACAGCAATGACACCTTGTTGGCAAGAACAGCACTCGACATAAGACTAGAGTGGCAAAGACCATTAAGGACAACCAAGAAACACTGACTGGATACCTCACGGCAGGACATGCGTCTTGCCAACGTCTCACCTGAAGATGCACAAGATCAACACAAATGAAGGAATCCAGAAAAGCACACCCTGCAAAGATGCTAAGAAGAAGGGAAATGTATTTTACTAAAATTTACAGGGCAAGGGAACACTACAAAGAATTTTCCAAAATCTTCACAACTTTAAGGCCACTAATATATAATGTTTTCTAGCATATGGAATCTTATGGAGTTTTTTATAAGACTGATAGGATCTTCTCATATGTCCACAAATATATGTTTTCTAGCCATATAATTAATATTATACCTTAAAGTGTAACTAAATTACAAATTATAACTTTACCTTACCCCTAAAACTAATCTCCACAATATTAAAAGGATAAAACTCCACACCAGTATAACACTATATGAATTTTACAGCTAATTGGTCAGTTACAAAATTTTCCCCAACCTTCACAAACATGAAGAACCTTACTTACGTACAATCTTCTATGTGTAACATATCAAAAGTGACAAAAAAATAAATCTTCTCACCACAATGAATACTTTATGTATTGTTATGTAACTACAGTTCATCAACAATTCTTCAGAATGTTTACAAGCATAACGGTGCTAGTCTATACAGGATTATTTTTCATGTTATGAAGCTGATATGATGGTGAGAAATAATTCCACAAACCTAAGGATGCTCACATTTACGAGCTGTTTTATGTATTTTGAACATAAATGAATCCGTAAATGATTTTCAACAAAGTTCAAGTGTAATGCCGCTCACCTGTATGAATTCTTTTATGTACTACTAACTGATTAGCCCATGTAAATGTTTTTACACAAATTGCACAAGTGTAAGGCCGCTCACCTGTATGAATTCTTTTATGTATTACTAATTGATAAGACGGTGTAAATGTTTTTCCACAAATTTCACAAGTGTTAGGCCGCTCACCTGATGGAATTCTTTTATGTATTACTAATTGAAGAGCCCGTGTAAATGTTTTTTCACAAATTTCACAAGTGTAAGGATACACACCTGTATGAATTCTTTTATGTTGTAGAAGGCTACTATTAGCAGTAAAACATTTACCACAAACTTCACAAGCATATGGCCGCTCACCTGTATGAATTCTTTTATGTATTACTAATTGATCAGCCCGTGTAAATGTTTTTCCACAAATTTCACAAGTGTAAGGCTACACACCTGTATGAATTCTTTTATGTTGTAGAAGGCTACTATTAGCAGTAAAACATTTACCACAAACTTCAAAAGCATATGGCCGCTCACCTGTATGAATTATTTTATGTATTACTAATTTAGCAGCCCGTGTAAATGTTTTTCCACTAATTTCACAAGTGTAAGGCCGCTCACCTGTATTAATTCTTTTATGTACTACTAATTGATTAGCCCGTGTAAATGATTTTCCACAAATTTAGCAAGTGTGAGGCTGCTCACCTGTATGAATTCTTTTATGTACTACTAATTGATTAGCCCATTTAAATGTTTTTACACAAATTTCACATGTGTAAGGCCGCTCACCTGTATGATTTCTTTTATGTTCTACTAATCGATCAGCTCGTGTAAATGTTTTTCCACAAATTTCACAAGTGTAAGGCCGCTCACCTGTATGAATTCTTTTATGTATTACTAAGTGACTGGCATTTGTAAACGTTTTTCTACAATTTTCACAAGTGTAAGGCTGCTCACCTGTATGAATTCTTTTATGTTGTAGAAAGCTACTATTAGCAGTAAAACATTTACCACAAACTTCACAAGCATATGGCCGCTCACCTGTATGAATTCTTTTATGTACTACTAATTGATCATCCCGTGTAAATCTTTTTCTACAAATTTCACAAGTGTAAGGCTGCACACCTGTATGAATTCTACTATGTTGTAGAAGACTACTATTAGTAGTAAAAGATTTACCACAAACTTCACAAGCATATGGCCGCTCACCTGTATGAATTCTTTTATGTACTACTAATTGATTAACCCGTGTAAATGTTTTTCCACAAATTTCACAACTGTAAGGCTGCTCACCTGTATGAATTCTTTTATGTACTACTAATTGATTAGCCCATGTAAATGTTTTTCCACAAATTTCACAATTGTAAGGCCGCTCACCTGTATGAATTCTTTTATGTCCTACTAATATATCAGCCCGTATAAACATTTTTCCACAAATTTCACAATTGTAAGGCCGCTCACCTGTATGAATTCTTTTATGTATTACTAAGCGATTAGCGTGTGTAAACATTTTCTTGACAAATTTCACAAGTGTAAGGCTGCTCACCTGTATGAATTCTTTTATGTTGTGTAAGATTACCATTATAAGTAAAACATTTACCACAAACTTCACAAACATAAGGCCGCTCACTTGTATGAATTCTTTCATGTCGTGTAAGGTTACTATTAGTAGTAAAACATTTACCACAAACTTCACAAGCATAAGGCTTATCTATCTCAGGTATACTTTTATGAGTTATTGGGATGTCTGAATTCATAAAAGGCTCTCCACACATTCTTGAAGCATAAGGCTGCTGCAGATCATGAGCAGGAATGACTTGATGATACCTAGAAACAAAGTAACACATAAATTTAGCATAATACCATTCCTATAGTTAACAAACTAATGGTTATTATTAGAAAATCACACACCAGTTTCTAATAATCTATATATAATATATTAAAAGAACTTTCATTTATACAGTTACTGCCCCACATCTACAAGATATGAACTATATCACTATTTAATAGTTTTCATTCATTTTGGCATTACTTTTCTATTCCATTATCTATAGATCATGTATGTAACTATGTATATAATTATTTGATTTTAGCAAGCTTGAGTAAAGTGTAGAAAAATATATTTAAATTCTTACTCACAGCTCACTCCATAAATTTGCTGAACACTATGCACTAATTATGCAATATCGCAATTTTTATATCTCCTATCACACTCTTCAACTCTGTCCCATACAGAAGTGCCTGTAATCTAATAAAAAACCTCTATATTTAATATATATTACCAGCAATACTTTTTAAACCTACAACTAGCACAGTGCTTTGCATTGCCTGGTCTAATCAGGACTCATTTACCCACACACTATTTTTGTATTTCTGATGTGAATCATGCATACTAAGTTTTATTAATTTGGCACCAGCCATTTTCAGAAGAAAACTAAACATTGATATACCCAAACGATTCTCAGGATGGGGTGAATTGGATGCTGCAATACAGAATGTCAGTTTATATTTTGTTCCAGGCTGCATTTCAACCCAACCATACCATCTGTTTAAGTTGCTGTTCAATTGTCAAAATATCTGCTATCTGTGAATTAATACATGTCACATACATAAATCTGTATCTGAAATATATGTTTCCTCCAGCATCATGTAGAATATACAGATTTTTCATGGGTTTTCACAATGTTTAAGTATAGGGTACAAGCTAAAATATGATGTACATTTAATACATTTATTTTCGAATATTCTGGCATAACTTAAAAGAGCTCATTTATTTGGTGAGATTTAAAACTGTAGGTTTCTATAAAGAACACTGTAAATTAAAAGGTGCAGGGGTAAAGTGGTTGTGCTTTCGTAAACCTATTATATACAGTATTTTTTGGCTTGTTTTAATGTATATGGCTGAAAAATTCCTTCAAAATTGGATAGAAACTGTAGCTTTGTATAAAGAATATTGACGCTATTTAAGGGATGGAAAAGGGGAGATTTGGTTTTTATAAAATCCAATAACGACAAGTATTTTTCCTTTTGTTTTAAAGTATGCAAAGTTCTATCGAAATCAGAAAAAAATATTGGTTTACATACGAATTAAGGGGTATAAAAGGGGAAATGCTAGTCAGAAATCTTCTCCATAAAAAAATACATACATGTGCCAACTTTCATGGTGATCTGTCAAATGGTGTCGACTGTAGCTTTGTGAGAACATTGATAAAAACTGAGGAAATATAAAGGGGGAGAGGTGTTAGGTTTTTCTGTTCATTTTAAAGTATATGTATACAAGGTTCCAACGAAATCAGATAAAAAAGTGGTTTTGTATAAAAATTAAGGATTATAAAAAGGGGAAAGTGGTTTTGGAATTTTTTTGGTCATAAACCTTCCCTATAAAAAAGAAATGCATGAGTCAACTTTCATCATGATTGGTCAAACGGAGTCAATGTCTATTAATCTCGGATATACTAACACCCTCTTGTATATATAAGATTTGATGTTCAAATGACATAAGCTCTATATACAAACTAGGATCACTATGTTAGGTTTAATATCATTAATTGTAGTTTATATTACTTCCATTACGCAGCACAATAGTTAAGTTATTCAATAATTTTCAATTTGCACCTCTGTGCAGAAAAAAATTCAATCACTTTACTGAATATGTTGATCAAGCACACAGAGATCAAATTCATTTATTTTAGCAGCATCTCAGTACCCAAGGTTATTTTAATAGTGCATTATAATTGTATAAATTGTCTTAATGTATCTGTAAATGATTAGGCAGCAAAAGCAAAAATAGCCTGAACAATTACTGAGTTATAACAGCTATAGATGAATATATATATATATATATATAACAGATTACTTAATTAACAAAACATGAGGCATAGTGAATTTTCTATAGAATATAGTATATTCAAATGACACTATACATTGTGTTGTTACAACTCTTACATTGTAAATAGCCTGTAATACACATAAATATTAGGGCCAATGAAATGATTTTAGTAAATGAGATTTTATTTAAAGTGTTTGCACATTATTTATACCAAGTTCTATTGCTTTATTGATACATTAATAAGTTTACTGTCAGTGTTACATTGTAAAATAACTCTTTTCAATAATTCTTTTATAGGGTAGAGTATTAATACAATGCTCTAGGGTACCATGCCCAGTGATCCTGCTGATACTGCATGATATTTCGGGGATCCAGTTTTCCAACGCCATCATATACATAAGTGCCAGAAATGGCAACTGCCTTGTACCTTTCTAGCCTGCCAGATGGCCAAACTCTCGAAAACAGCTTAGCAGCCTAGACTATATAAGCAACTTCAGCTATACTTCGTAGTGGAAACTGAATGTTTCCCCTCATATTAACATCTATGATGTTTTCTCAATATGGACACTAACTGTTAGTTTCATTTCATTTATACTGCCATGATGATAGTGGCATATTATGTCTATAATTATCAAATATGAATATTGATCTAATATAATTTTCTGGTTTTTACTGTTTCCAGACCTTTAGAATCAATCTTTTCGAGACACTAAATAACCACCCCAGTAAAAATGAGAATTCAGAAAAAGAGATGTCAATTTCTTGCTAGATACTACAGACACCTGGTATAACTGACACTTGTGGTTATTAACCACTGAATGTGCTAATCAATTTAATATTAAAGATCAGTTTTTATCAAGGGGAATGTCACAAAGTTTTTTTTCTGTAGGTAGCATGAAGCCAGACCGTGTATTAATTTATGTTAAGTACAGCAGACTTTATTTCAATTTAAGGATCCACATATTTTGAATTAAAACTGTGTACTTTATCTACATTATTTTTAGTTTTATCATACTAACAGAATTTAAAGTAAATAGTTTAGTAATCTGCTTAAATAAAAATCCACAGTATTTGAGAACGTCATTTCAAATGATCCCTAGTCCAAGCAGATCTTTTTATCCTGATCCTGTTAAACAATAGCTTAAAATGAAATATAATTTCATCAGTATATGAAAGAAGCCTCTATCATACTGGATATTAAGAATTACGTAAAATCAACTCTGTAAATATTGACTTTATGTAGAAGTTGATATAAACAGTACTAACTGAATGAATCATAAACAAACAAAAATGAATACTAAATGCCAACAGGATCAGTAATATTGTAAACTGTAAAATTGTAATAGGGGTGTAAGGGTAATCAGCCTCATCCTACCTAACGTCAATCTCTCCTTCACGTGGAGCACCCTGTTTGCAGGGATGAGGCTCTGGTGACTGAAATACTCCTGGTATAAGGAGTCACCCACTGCTTGCCAAAGGCCTCCTCATGAAGGGCAGAAAAGCGAGAAGTGGCTCAGGCCACCCTCTTGCTCTTGGACTTTGGAACAGCCCATAAAGGCAGATAAATGAGAAATAATCAATAGCGTGGGAATGCAGAAGGCAACAGGAAGCCGCTACGGGAAGCCGTAAGGGTACCCCAAAGATTTTTAATCCTTCTTAAATTCCTGTGTAAAATATTCCAGAGGTAAAATAGCCCCCAATCTGATATCCAGGTGGAGTCTGCTAAGGGGGGAGTCATTAGAAGTGATAGAAACATTCTATGAGTCGGAGTGTGGAATGATAGAAATCTGAATAGGGCAGGCAGGTTAGATAACGTAAGAAGGGAGATGGAACTACTTTAGTTAGATATCATTGGACTAGTTAAAATAACTGGAAGGATGCACAGGATTTCTGGCCTGGGAACACATACTAATCAATACAAAAGCTGTAGGTGGAGCTGGTGTAGAATTTGTAATGAATAAGAGAATAGGAAAATGGGTGAGATTAGTGACAGAATTATTATGTTGAGGGAAGAAACTATACCTGCTCCAAGCACGTTAGGACAAGTGTATATGGCCATGTCACAGGAAGATGAAGAAACAGGGAAAATATACACTTGAATTGAAGAATTAATCCAAAACATGAAATGGGAGGAAAATCTAATAATCATTGGTGACTGGAATGTGGCAGCTAGAGAAGGAAAAGTGGTTAATGTAGTAGGAAATTTTGGTCTAGAAGAAAGATATGAGTGAGGAAGCCGGTTTATAGAATTTTGTAAAAAATACTAAACTCATCATGGAGAACACTTAAGAACCATGCATGAATGTTCAACATGTGGAAACGCCCCCGCGATACAGGTAAATATCGCGTAGATTATACAATGGTTAAACTGACTCTAGACTGTAAATCATACCAGGAGCAGACATTGACTAACCAGAATCTCATAGGCTCACATTCAAGAGAATAAAGAAGCAATACTAATGGAACAGAATAGAAGTAAACAGTCTGAATCAATCTAATAGGAGGGAAAATTTTGCAAAGATGGTAGATGTAGGGCTAGCAAATAACTCCAATGGAGTTCAACTGATGATGAATGGACTGGGTTGAGGAGAGAAATAATCAAAAGTGGTAAAGAAACATTAGGCTTTAGGGAACAAGCTACCTGGAAACCTTGGACCACAGAAGAAACTTTGGAGTTGATGGATCAGAGAACAAAAATGTCCAGGATGAAGCAGGGAGAAAGCAATACAGACAATTTAGAATTGAAATAAACATTAAATGCAAAAGAATAAAGCCTACAAGAAAAAAAGTGAAAAAGCACAAAAGGAAATGGTCAAAGATAAAATAGATGCGGCATATAGGAAGATAAACAGAAGTTTGGAGAAATAAGGAATAGAGGTATACACATTAAATCTGCAGATGGGAAACATTTTAAGCACAGGAAGTAGAATAAATCAAAGGAAGATATATAGAGAGAAACAATATGATGGTGTTGATTTGAAAATAGTGGACTGGAAAAAAATGTGACATCAATTTTGATGATATAGGAAATCCCATTTTACATGACACAATTTGATGATTTGAAAACTAATAAGGCAGTTACGATTGATGAGATTCCTGCAGATCTTCTGAAACTCCTAGGGGAAGAAGGAAGATAAAGATTATTGAAACTTATAACAAAAAATTATGAAACAGAAGTGATTCAAATTGATTTTAATAAAAGTACTATCTTTACACTTCTGAAGGTAGCACAAGCTGCTAAATGTGAGAACTGCTGCACTATAAGTATGGCATTCCAGGCTTTAAAATTACTTATCAGAATAAGAAAAAAAAAAGTGGTAGAAGAAGAGATAGTAGGTGAAGATAGGAGTATAGGAAAAAACTGTGCCACAAGAAAAGTGATTCTGGCCTTAAGATTAATACATGAAGTGCAAATCAAGAATAATAATGACACTTTTATGGTAATTGTTGATTTAGAAAAAAAAAAAAAAACAGACAGGATAGAAATTTTGAAGAAGTTAGGTCTAAAATATGGAGAAAGAAGATGCTGCTAATGTTTGGGTACAACTCTAACAGCAAGCACTGTGAAACAGGAGTTGAAATTATTCGAGTCATGGGTAATGGCATGGGCAGCAATTGGGTGCTTTGTGTTCCGTGTGAACACCGTCTGTCAGTGGCCATTTATTCTTATGGAAAGTGGATTTGTGGTGAAACCTATATATGAAACCAGGCAGTGGTTGCATGTTAACTGGTATATTACGTGGGAGGTTTGGCAGGTTGAGTGTATTTATATGTATCATAGCCTCCAGCCATTTCCTCAATAATGAAACATAGTTTTGTTCTAATATACAATGATATCAAGCAAAGAAGATGCAAACTAAAACCTATAACTGTACTGTAAAGTACAAGCATTATTTAGAAACTAAAATAGGATGACTCAATCTTACCTCGTTTGCAAAAATGAGGAAGGAGGATGTGTGGAGTCCTGATGCAGATGAAGCCCAGTCAAATTTTTAAATATTTGTCGGCAATGCATACAGACATACGATGGGCAGGAAACAGCTGTGACATGTTCAAATACATGTTTTGTCAGAGAACTCCAAGATAAAAACACCTGAGCACAAATAGCACACAGAACTTGCAGTTCTGTTTCTTGCTTTAAAGTAATTTCACTGTTATGATAAGGTGTATGGGCACACAATGTTGACAGATCTGAGAAAATGAAACCACACTGTTTACAAATATACCGTGGAGTTTTTACAAGTGAGTCGTGGCAGAACACATGTCTTATTAGCAAATCCTTTGTATTGTAAATATGCAGACATTTAGCACACATGAACTCTAGTGTCCCAATAACTGATGTGTTTTCTACCTCAACAGTATCATCTTGGTCACGGCACCGAGCAAGGCTTTGTTGAAATTCAATTGTTGCCCTACAAAGAGAATAATATCAGTTCATTTCCTATGGGTATGTGCTAAAATTAATGGGTTAAGTTACATACAGGCACATGATACATTAAAAACCAATTACAATCATATATACTAGGTATATGTTAAACTGCTACACTTTATACTAAAATACATTGGTTAAGTATTTTATCTTGCTACGGAACTATGTCCAAAAGCAGTTGATTTCTAAAACACTTAAGAAAAACACATGAATTAATAACTTTAATTTGCTGAAAGTCTCAGCAAACAAAGAGAAGGAATTCCTCAGACTACCACAGCCATCTTTGTTCATGTCAACATAAACAGTATCTCTGATGAAGGCTGGAGGATACCAGCCGAAAGCTTAGGTAAGGAAATAAACAACGTGGCAAAAACCCAAAACTCAATTAATCATGAAAAGAGAAGGAAGTCTCTATTCTAATATTTCTGTACTAAAATGGTTATTAATATTAAAAGTAGTTATAGGTAGGAGGGAACAAACAAATAACAATATACTCTTTAGATTTTACTATTGTATTAGTGATAATACAATTACACAATGGTTACTTATTGCTTTACGCCTCGTTAACGGCTAAGGTCATTAGAGGTGGCATGGGACTGGGGACAAAGAATGGGATGGAATTCGGCCATTGCCATTTTGAAGGAATCATCCCAGTACTCGCCTGGAGTGACTTGGGGAAACCACGGAAAACCCAAATCTAGATGCCCGAATGGAGATTCAAGCCCGCATCCTCCTGAATTCGAGGCCAGAATGTTAAACAACAGCTACAAACACAACCACTCTATAGACTATGAAATGAGATCACCTTTGATAAACTGATGACCCTAGTGATGCAAGATCATCGAATCACAATCAGAGAAGTACATAACTACAATGCCATTTTCTTGCTCATTCCTTAAATCTGTTACATCCATCCAAACTGCACTGTAACTACCAACTGTGACTCTATACAGTTACCACCACCTAGACGAGGGGTACCCAAAAATAAACGTAATAGCATTGCTGTGGGCATAGCTTGTGTAGTACGTGTTTCTGCTGCTAGGCGTTTATGGTACAACTCTTTGTCAGTTCAGTGCCACCTGTGTTGTTGACCTGGCTTGTTCTGTTGATCTGCAGTGATTTTTTTTGCTAGTGCTGTTTTGTTATTGTTACATTTCTGATGATGGCAAGTTTAAGTCAACAACTTGCAGCTGTGAAATTTTCTTTTCCACCCAGTAAAAATGCTGCTAAAACTGTTTTAATGTTGAAAACAGCTTACAAAGATGGTGCTGTGGGAAAAACTCAAGTATACCAGTGTTTCCATCGGTTTAAAAAAGGTGACATGTTGACTGATGACAAACCTCGTTCTGGACGTCCATCAACTGCCTGAATCGACAGAAATGTTGAAAAACTTTGAGAGCTTGTGCTCTCAGACCAACAGACAAATTATCAGCTGTCAGAGATTAGTGGGTTACCTTGGAGCTCGGTTCAGCGAATTTTTTAACTAGAAGATTTGGGAATTAAAAGTACTACTGCCAAGTTTATTCCTCGGGCTCTGACTGACAATCAAAACGAACGTCAAGTTGAAACATGCAGTGCTTTCAAACAACAGCTAGAAATTGATCCAGATTTTCTGTCAAAGGTCATTACTGGTGATGAGTCATGATTACGACCCAGAAACAAAACAACAGTCAAGCCAATGGAATACGTCATTGTCACTCCATCCAAAAAAATATCGTCAAGTCAAACACATCAAAACAATGCTCATTTGCTTGCATAGTTCATTCAGAGTTTGTTCCACTACATCAGACCATCAATCAAACCTTTTATTTTGAAGTTTTAAGAAGATTACGCAACAGCGTTCGTCACAAAAGACCAGATTTGTGTGAGACAGGAGACTGGTTCTTCCACCAAGACAATGCACCTGCACACACAGCTGTCTCTGTTAGGCAGTTTTTGGCTAAAAATGGCATAGCTTGCTGCCCCACGCACCTTACTCGCCTGACCTGGCTCCGTGAGACTTTTTCTTATTTCCACGCATGAAAGAGGCATGAAAGGACACCAATTTGACAACATTGAAGAGGTCAAGGAAAAAAAAAAATGAGGGAGGTGCTGTCAGCCATTTCTAAAGATGACTACAGAAAATGTTTCGAACAGTGGAAGCACCAGTGGGACAAATATATCAGCTGTAATTGAGAGTATTTAGAAGAGGATATGGTTGTTTTATATTTTTTTAAAAAAATTGAATAAATAGCCATGCACTAAAGAGATTAGTAAGTTACCAAGATATTCAACATAATTGTACAGTGAAACCAGATCACATATAAAATGGTTTTGCCATCAATTCTACCTGAAGCTTAGTAATTTCTCAATTACATTAATATTACAACTGTTCTTACTTACTAAGAATGAAGCAAATGGTCATACCTGTCTGAAATATGCGGTGACAAGAATTCATCTTCATCAGCATCTTCTGAGACAACTTTCTATAAGGAACAGCAGGATGTAATATTAGAAGCCT
The DNA here is from genome assembly GCA_031002005.1 of Vandiemenella viatica. Taxonomy (NCBI): domain Eukaryota; kingdom Metazoa; phylum Arthropoda; class Insecta; order Orthoptera; family Morabidae; genus Vandiemenella; species Vandiemenella viatica. The sequence continues at coordinate 34,330 of JARYHS010002076.1, read as the reverse complement.
AGTTTTACATATCTAACAATACAACCATTATAAACACAGATACATAGGTACAATATCAATGAAATAATGAAACTTTTACCGAGACAACTGAAGAAGCAGTTACTTTTGATGAACTGTTAATATCAAAAACATCATGAATATTAATTATGCCACCTAAAATATATAAATTATTAAATGAACTTAAATTCCAGAACTACTTCTATAGTTCTCAAGTTTAAATAAGTTAACACATTCCCATTTCGGTCTATCAATAAATTTTAATTTACGACACACATATCAGTGAGAAGGGGTGTCAGGCTTTGGGAGAGATTATATTAGCATCTTCCACCAAAATGTTAGCCCTAAAGGCGAATGAATCAGAAATGATCAACAGCACGGGAATACAGAAAGCAACAGGAAGTCGCTGTATTAAAGACCCAAAGGGTATCCTGAGGCCACGCAATCCTCTCAGATTTCTTATAGAACGATCACTTCTTGCTAGGTAAAATGATCCACAGATTAAATAGACCACATTCAGATAACTGGGTGGGGACTGCTTAGGGAGGAGTCATCAGAATGAACAAAAATATTCTATGAGTCAGAACAGGGGCGGATCCAGGGGGGGGGCTAGGGGACTGAAGGCCCCCCCGCCCAAAGTATCTCGGTCCACCCCGACATTGTAATTTTGGAGACCTTTTTTTTTTAGCTCTACGGATTTGAGGCCCGAATAGGCTAGAAAGACTACCCCATGGCCGACTCAAGCCCCCCCCCCCCAAAACCAAAAATCCACTGAAGGCAAGTCCTCTGAACCAAAATTCACTCAAGCCAAGCCCCCCCCCCCCACAACCAAAGTCCACTCAAGCCCCCCACCCCCAAACCAAAATCCTGGATCCGCCCCTGAGTCAGAAGGTGGAATATCTGAAAAGCACAAGAAGATCAGAAATCATAAAAACAGAGATGGGATTATTGAGATTAAGTGGCAGGATGAATAGGATCTCTGGTCAGAGAAACACAAAATAATTAGGACACAAGCTGTCAGTACAGTCACTGGTATAGGATTTATAATGAACAGGAGAGAAGGGAGAAAGGTGAGTTATTATACACAGTTACAGACGGGAATATCTGGATGATGGTACAAACTAAGACTGCTCAAACTATGTCAGTACAGGTGTATGCTATGTCACAGGAAGATGATGAAGAAATTAAGAAAATATATACTGACATTGAAGAATTAATCCAATATGTATAGGATAATAATCCAGTTATCATAGGTGACTAGAATGCAGTAGTAGAAGAAAGAAAAGAGGGTAATGCTGTAGGAAGTTTATGTCAAGGAGAAAGAAACAAACAAGAAGGTGGGTTGTTACAATGTTGTGAAAAACATAAACTCGTCGTGGTGAACATACTATTTAAGTATCATGCACTAAGAAAATATACCTAAAGAAAAGCAGAGAATAGAAGCAGATGTCAGCTAAATGGTATCATTGGTCAAATTTCTAATGATGCAAGTCTACGCAGAATAAGTATCATAGCATCACTATAAATTAGTTTTTTCGAGTAAACATATTTCATTACTTTAATAAGACAGAGAGATATATATAACTGAGAAACATACGGGTAATATCTAGATTCCGATACCGCTGCAACCACTTACCACCTCGCGATGTAAACACTTCCGGATGGAGAGAGTATGACGTCACTACCTTGCTGGATGTAACGTATACGTTCCGCTCGCAGCTTTAAATGTCACTAACTGGGCCTTCCACGGAAAGTAGTCCATCACTAATACGTCTCATATCGAGAAATCGTTAACTTTGCACCAGCAGTACAGGAATAAAATTTGCGATGAGGTTTTGATGCAGCCTGGACCACACTGAAACGTAAATATCGAACACCTTATTGCAGATACCTAATTTCTATGTTGTATCTATCGCTGTTTACATCTTGAATGCAGCCTGGACCATAGTGAAACGTAACCGTCGCACACGATATTGCTGAAACCCAATTTCCAAATCGTATCTATCACTGTTGGTATGATCCAGGCTGCGTTTCAACCAAAACCCAAACGAAATCTTGTTTTTATAAAATATTTTATTTCGTATTAATGATTTTAAAGCAATTTCAGCCACGCAAGGAAATATAGAAGAACGGAATCAAATACAAATCAATTGAATTGTGACTAATAACGTTAACGCTAATGAACGATATCAATTACCAGTTTGGAATGTTGTATATATTTTAATATTATTAATTGTGCAGGTAGTAATTTTCTTTAACTTTTTCAATCAATATTTTTTTATTATTATTGTTACTGTTGGTTACATTCTATGGCCTAACGTGTATTCTCAAATCGATCGAAGGCTGAACACGTCACACACGGAAACAAAGTGACGTCATACTCTCTCCATTGGGAAGTGTTTACATCGCGAGGCGGTAAGTGGTTGCAGCGGTATCGCGATCTAGATATTACCCAAACATACTTCTTCCAAAAGGCACAAATATAAACTATCTGTCATTACACTTGAGCTGGCACTTGATGTAAGCAATATGAAGATACTAACTAATGTGAAATTACTAATCACAACACACATGTTCATGAAAAATTTATTTTCATTTTCTACTTTTCGTAAATTTTCACAACAGCCTCTACGTCAGGGCCAGTATATTATGTAAACACCAGATCAGCAACACTGAGGGAACTACACACCTAGCTAATCTCAAGTAAAAGAGGAGGAAAGACACGCAAGAAAAAATAATGATCAGACACTGGTCGATCTCAAAAGCTTGTGTCATTTATAACATACTGGGGTATTATCTAACAGGCAATACCGCTCGCTTCGCGCTGTTAACGTGTCGTCACTATGACGTTACGTTCACGTACAGTCAATTTTTGTGACTATTTGGCCGCTGGTAAGCGGCCGTAGACGTCCCATAACACATCAAACACTGGACATCTGGTTGTGTTATCGGACATCTGCGGCCGCTTACCAGCGGCCGCCTGCATCTGATCCACCTTCGGGATATCAGTTTATGTTGATATTGTACAGTTTTAAATTATTGTGACCGAGCGTAGCGAGGGCACAATACACACGAAAATTGACTGTACGTGAACGTGACGTCACTATGACGACACGTTAACAGCGCGAAGCGAGCGGTATTGCCTGTTAGATAAAACCCGACATACTGTTAGTCAAACGAACATAACTAACAAAACATGATAGAAATCTCGGGACAACACAAACACAGTAAATAGGATTCCAGTGAACGATTTGAGTGCCCTTAAAACCAACACAAAAGTAAATGTGTTGCTTAAAACTTAAGAAATAAAGCTTTGTTCCACCAACATTAAAGATTTCTGCGTTTATTTATTACAGTGAAAAAGTAGCCTTCTGTTGGGGGGAAAAATCAACACTGTAAACTGGTTCGAAGACACATAGCTTATGGAAAGGAATTTGTTTCTACGTTACATATGAAGGAACACGACATACGGCGTAAATCACCCGATTCCAGTTATACGGGTTAATGAGTAAATGTGCTCACTCAATACAGTACATCAACCACAAGGCCAACACACTAGTAAGCACGAGGCGAATGAAAGAGACGGCCATGTTGTTGTGAAGCAGCAATCAGCAATACATGTACTGCACCGTCTGTACGACTCCGTAAACTCGTAAAAGTTAGAAAACCTACCTCTTGTTTAGTACGGAGAGTAATTATTGTCTCCATATCGCCTCCTCCTGTCGTGTTGACAGAGTAATACGCAGTATCACTGAAAAGTCACAGCAAACACCACGTACAACACACACAGCTGATAGCTAACGGTATCAATACAAAGATACTGCGTGTCAGAGAGGAAACATTACATTCACAGTTACGTTAATATAACTAATGTCCGCTGAAGAGAAAAAAATTAAAAAAAACAGATCTTAATTTAATTTTTATTAATTGCAATGGTATATATGGTAATTTTACTGTTCCAAATAAATCATTATCAACAAAACAAAGTTACTTAACAGGATGTTTCGTATCATATATTACAATTGCAAATGATGTGAATATATAGTCAAATGACCACTATTAGAGAAATAATTTAGTTCAATTTAATTTAATTTAAATGCAATGGAGCACAGGCACCGGTGGCAATTTCCCTACACACCCATCTTCTCCCTATCCTGCACCTACCTACATTTGCCCTCTACAAATTTTATCTTTAAATTCCTTCAAAGTTTTCGGTAAATTATTCATCATTTCTCTTGGTAACTTATTCCAATCCCTGACACCCTTACCTAAAAAAGATAATCTTTCCACACCCTTGTGCCTGAAATCGAGTGCCAGCTTGTGGTCATGGTCATCTTTTCCCTTCCATGCACTACTTTTCATACCTATTGCAATATCTTTCCATGTTAATTATTCTGGGATACATCTGTTTAATAAACTACCTAATCGTATAAAACAGCTTTCAGATAATAAAGATGTATTCAAACAAAAACTTAGAGATTATCTTATTGGCAACTCCTTCTACTCCATTCAAGAATTTGAAGAAAATAATTAATTGTACTCATTATGACGTTTGTAAAACTCAGTTGCAAAAATGAATGTTTATTATTATTTCTTGTATTTGTAATATAGGTATATATATATATTTCCTATGATGTGACTCATATTATGTGTATATGTATCAACAATGACATGTTTCACATCCCAGAGGTACTTCCTCAGCAGGGTACCATGGAACAAGATTGATAAATAAATAAATAAATGCCTCTTCGCCTGTATATGCCCTGTACACTCCCATGACCTTCCTCATCCTCCTCCTGTCTAGCAATGAATCCCATTCCAGCTCCTTTATCATATCCGTCACTGACTGCGTTCTGCGATAATTTCCAGAAACAAATCTAGCAGCCCTTCTTTGCACCCTCTCCAACTCCTGTATTTGATACGTAAAATGAGGGTCCCATACTACACTACCATATTCGAGCAATGGTCTGACCAATGTTTTGTAACCCAATTCCTTTACTTCTCTCGTGCATCCCCTCATCACTCTCAACAACAAGTGCAGGATTATGAAACCTTTTCCTACCACCTGTCCAAATTGTGCTGTAGCATTGAGCTTTTTATCAAATTTTGAGCCAAGATATTTACATTTCAAGTCTTCAACAAGCAATTCTTTCCACACCTTATAATGATAATAAACCTTTTGTTTTTTATTTGTGTATCTAATAAGCTGCCTTGTTTATAGAAACTAAGTGTATATTGGACGTGTGATAAAACTATTAGGCAAATAAGGAAAACAACACGTAATATATTAACCACAATTCCAACATCAAATGACACACCGCACTGGAAACTAAATACAGTGTATTAGCAAATACACACACGCTATTGCAAATATTTTTAAAAATTCGAGAATTTAAAAAAAAAAAAGAAAGTCTGTAATTAAAATGGACCCTCAGGTTCAGAAAACAAAAATCAAGGAAGTTAATAATTCCACAACTCTGGAATACAGACAAACATGCAATAACAGTCAAGCACAATACATTGGCCAGAAATACAGAAAATTCTAAACAAGATACAATCAACATCTAAGAGAACCAAAATACAGTAACCACTCTTCATTTGCTCAAATATTCAGCTTATGTTCAAATTGTTTCCTACTTCAGAGATTAATTGTGATGGAGTATTTGAAACGACGATGGCAATTTCCACACGCATCAAGTTTTCCGTTTATTATTATTTTTATATCGTAAATTCTTTAAGTACTATGTCAACAAACAATCAATTTGGAATTAACAAATATTATGTTTACTCAGTGTTTTTGGTGATTTACCCCGTGGCTCAGAGCGCTGAGGCGCCGCACAGTGGATTAGGGAGGTACAACGGCGCCGGGCACGAGGCAGCCTTCAAGGTGAATACCAGACGGTCCTCAGTGTCCAGATCATAAACTACATCATAAAGACACATACCACACACAGAATATACTTGCACGTCTCACACACAGGCGGCAATGCTTTACTTTCCACTGTTAGTACATCGAGGCAATAGGATCAAAATACTTTTTTAACTTCTTTTTGTTTCCGGATTTCCCCTTCGTCAGGGATTTAATTTAATTAATTGCAATGGAGCACAGGCTCCGGTGGCAATTTCCCTACACACCTAACTTTACGCTATCCTTCACTCACCTACATTTGCCCTCTACGAATTTTAACTTTAAATACTTTTAACGTTTTCGGTAGGTTATTCATCATTCCCCTTGGTAAACTCATTCCAATCCCTGACAACCTTACATAAAAAAGAAAATCTTCCCACACCCTTGTGCCTGAAATCGAGTGCCAGCTTGTGGTCATGGTCATCTTTTCCCTTCCATGAACTACTTTTCATACCTACTGCAATATCTTTCCATGCCTCATCACCAGTATACGCCCTGTACACTCCCATGACCCTCTTCACCCTCCTCCTGTCTTGCAATGAATCCCATTCGGGACCCTCATTTTACGTATCAAATACAGGAGTTGGAGAGGGTGCAAAGAAGGGCTGCTAGATTTGTTTTCATTTTACGTATCAAATACAGGAGTTGGAGAGGGTGCAAAGAAGGGCTGCTAGATTTGTTTCTGGAAATTATCGCAGAATGCAATCAGTGACGGATATGATAAAGGAGCTGGAATGGGATTCATTGCAAGACAGGAGGAGGATGAGGAGGGTCATGGGAGTGTACAGGGCATATACTGGTGATGAGGCACGGAAACATATTGCAATAGGTATGAAAAGTAGTGCATGGAAGGGAAAAGATGAACATGACCACAAGCTGGCAGTCGATTTCAGGCACAAGGGTGTGGGAAGATTCTCTTTTTCAGGTAAGGTTGTCAGGGATTGGAATGAGTTACCAAGAGAAATGATGAATAATTTACCGAAAACTTTGAAGGAATTTAAAGATCAAATTTGTAGAGGGCAAATGTAGGTGGGTGCAGGATAGGGGGAAGATGGGTGTGTAGGGAAATTGCCACCGGAGCCTGTGCTCCATTGCAATTAAATTAAATTAAATAATAATTAAATAAATTCCAGCTAATTTATCAAATCTGTCACTCATTGCCTTCTGCTATAATTTCCAGAAACAAATCTAGTAGCCCTTCTTTGCACCTTCTCCAACTCCTGTATTTGATACTCAAAATGTGGGTCCCATACTACACTACCATATTCGAGCAATGGTCTGACCAAAGTTTTGTAACCCAATTCCTTTACTTCTCTCGTGCATCCCCTCATCACTCTCTCCAATAAGTGCAGAATTTTGAAACCTTTTCTTACCACCTGTCCAATGTGTCCTGCCCAGTTATGCTTGTCATCAAATGTAATGCCAAGATATTTTTAAATTTCAAGTCTTCAGCAAGCAATTCTTCCTTCACCTTATATTCATAATTAACCTTTTGTTTTTTATTTGTGTATCTAATCAGCTGACTCTTCTTTGCATTTATCTTTATCCCATGTTTACCGACCCAACTAGATATCCTGTTCAGATCACCCTGCAACTGTTTACAATCCTCTATTGTTTTGATTCTTTTATACAGCATTATGTCATCTGCAAACAATCTAATTTCAGATAGTAAACAATCAACACAATTATTCATTAGAATAATGAATAGCAATGGTCCCAATACGCTACCCTGCGGCACTCCCATTTTTACTTCCACTTCCTTTGATACCGCATGTTCTTATGATTTTTGGTCTCCTTGATTTTCTTCCCTTTCATAGACCTTCGAGTTGCAGCCTTAGGGAGAGGCTGGGTCTCGTCTGGAGTTAAGAGTAATATGCAATCATCTTGATCCAGAATGCTAATCATCTAAGATTATGGAACTTAATTGGATTAAAGAGAGAGCTGCAAAAGCTGACTGCTCTCCTCTACTTTCCTCCAAGCAGCCATGATCAGAATTGGACCTTTCTGCAGAGGCTTGAGCGGAAGAGGAGCAGTTGTCCACTTAAACGTGACTTCTAAGCTCTGTTGAAGGTGGACGATCTGTTATGTAGGCAGCTAAAACATCATCTCTGTCTAGAGGATAAATCACAGATTTTCTGAAGGCGGTAGTTATTCTACCAGTTATAAAAGCGCGTGATTATGCCTTCCAAACAATTACCGCGATACTATAATATATAAAAAAAAACTATATCCCAGGATTGTTGAGGAGCCAAGTTTCAACTCCTTGGTTGTAATGTGCTTTAAAGGGGAAGTAGACAGAAAGATCAAGTGGTAGTAGCTCGTGTGAAGTTGAGGCGGAAAGGTAAAAATCACTACCTCTGCTTGAGAGGTTAAATCCAAAGTTTACATAGAGAGATGAGACTCGTGATTGTCTATTATGAGGAGGACTCGTTCTTCCTCGGTTAGTTTATTGTGTAATAGGAAGTGTTCCATAAACTTAAAATATATGTTATTATAAGACCACCCACAAGGGCAAGCCACACTTGTTCCAGGTTGTGTCCCCTTTCTCATAAAATTCTTTTTTTTTTTTTTTTTTTTTTCGGGGATATACCATCATCAGAGGTATATGGTTCCCAATAGCACTTAAAATGCAGATAATGTTACCACTGCCAACCTTCAGCTGATGTCATAGTGCCAAACTGTTTTGGTTGATATATTTTTTAACTGTTGTGATCACAGTTTCATCCTGATTTAAAGGTTTTCCAAGGGGAAATGACGCAAACATCTTCCAGATTATCAAAAACTTTACTCTCATTACTGTGATTAAAACTAGTTGCACGATACAGACTAGTTTATTCCAGTTTTCTACTTGTCACGACTTCAAAAAGTCTTCTGAAAAATAGTCTCATCCACTCTTCGCCAGCAACGTCATGTTCCTTCCAGTTAGGAGAATAATTTCTATTGTTAGCAACAGCAAACTTAAAATTCACGAACTCCATTTTTTATACAATAGCTCATTGTAGCAATAGTAGTAATTAAATGAGCTAATTTCATTGCTTCTTCTTCATTGAACATTTTTTTTCACTCTGTATTCAAAATGTTCTTCGCCTGAGGCTTTGAAAGCAGTAAGATTTCTAACAGTAGCAAATTTTACAATGAAAATCTTGCAGGCCTCTGTAGTTAAAATTCGTTTGTGAGAGGATGCAGCCACAGATTCTGTTGAAGTTTTCAGTGACTCAGGATTAATGGGGTTTCTAGTCTTTCCTACGTTACTTAGTGGCAATAGGACCTAAAAAAAAGAAAAATATTTAACATTATGTACCTATTATTAGTGCTCTGAGGCACACGACATTATGTACCAATTATTAGTGCTCTGAGGCACATGACATTATGTACCAATTATTAGTGCTCTGAGGCACACGACATTATGTACCTATTATTAGTGCTCTGAGGCACACGACATTATGTACCTATTATTACTGCTCTGAGGCACACGACATTATGTACCTATTATTAGTGCTCTGAGGCACACGACATTATGTACCTATTATTAGTGCTCTGAGGCACACGACATTATGTACCTATTATTAGTGCTCTGAGGCACACGACATTATGTACCTATTATTAGTGCTCTGAGGCACACGACATTATTTTGGTCAAAGGTACACAAGGGAGCATATTTACAAACAACATAACCTGTGGCTTCTAGGTTAGGTATGGGGGCAATATCTAATGTACCATAATACTCATTAATAAACAGTGTATCAGTGGAACAATGGTTTCAAATAATACAAACAACCGTAATCTACAGAAAAAATAAATAATAAGTTAAGGTCGCATCAGACACCTGTCGGAGACAGTTGCCTTATTTGTAAGTGAATGAAATATCATATAAAATCCCTAATCGAACGGCAGAAACAATATGATTTTATGTGTACAATTTAGCACGCCATCACTGTGCATAAAAAGCGAATGCTTGTACATTTAGCCAAGTAAGTCAACTTATTCCAGTAAATATGTGAACTGTATGTATCTGAACATAGGTCTGTATATCTTCATCGGTTTTTCAAATTTAATTTAAATGGGATGGACCGCACGCTCTGGTGGCAATTTCCCTGCACATCCATTTTTCCCATTTCCTTTACCCACCTACTTTTGCCCTCTACAAACTATCAAACTTAAATCGTTTCACCATTTTTCGTAATATATTCATCAATTCTGTCCAGTAACTTATTCCAATACCAGACCGCCTTACTTACCAAAGATAATCTTCCTACACCCTTGTGCCTAAAATCGAGCTGCCATCTTGTGGTCATGGTCGTCTTTTCCCTTCCATGCATTACTTTCAATTCTTACACCAATATCTTTCCACACCTCATCACCAATATACGCTCTTGTACACTCCCATGACCCTCTTCACCCTCCTTCTGTCTTCCAATGAGTCCCATTACATCTCTTTTATCATATCCTGTTCACTGATTGCATTCTATGCGATAATGTCCAGAGAACAAATCTAGCAGCCCTTCTTTAGCACCCTCTCCAACTCCTATATTTGATACACAAAATGTGATCCATTACTACACTACCATATTCAAGCAATTGTCTGACCAAAGTTTTGTAACCCAATTCCTTGACTTCTCTCGTACATCCCCTCATCACTCTCTCCAACAAGTGCAGAATTTTGAAACCCTTTCCTACTACCTGTCCAATGTGTGCTGTAGCGTTGAGCTGTTTATCAAATTATGAGCCAAGATATTACGTTTCAAGTCTTCAACAAGCAATTCTTTCCACACCTTATAATGACAATAAACCTTTAGTTTGTGCATCTAATAAGCTGACTCTCCTTTGCATTTATCTTTATCGCTACGTTTATCTCCTGAGCTATATATCCTTTCCAGATCCCCCTGCAGCTGCTCACAGATTAATCACAGATGGTGGTTGCGCTGTGATTACCAGGGTTCTGATGGTTAGGACAAGTCATATGTTTTTCCTGCCTTCTTTTTTAGCTGAAATGCTGAATTAAACACTGATTCAACATTTCCGATTGTATCTAAATGTATCTTATTTATCATATAAATGCATATTCTGATCAGTTTCCTAGTTTTCGTCATATGTCGATAATATTTATGGTCATATTTTGATGAAAAATCTGTTCTTTTTTTTTTATAGTAATGGTAATTCACTAGATATAGGTGAGAAGAAATTAGGATAATTATTCGCAGGATTGTACTTCTGCAATACAGGTGGGGGAGAAAAAACTAATATTCGCTGTGGTCAGAATTCACCAGTCAAGGAATTAAAGTTATACATTATTGTGACTCTCTAAACGTAATGTCCGCCCGGCTTTTAAACTCAGCAGCATGCCTGTGTCGATCAGCGTCAGTCAATATCTCAATGAAATATCCTGAGTCATTGTTAAACCTGCAGTGGATCAGTGAGTAGACCTACCGCCATGACGAAAATAATTTTTTTCTGAAAGTGCGAAATTATCTAAGAGAATTTAGAGAGGAGTATTTTAGTACACATGAAATAGTTCTATTCTGTAAATTATCTTAATATTAAAGTGACTTCAACAAAACGATTTAAAATTTTATGATGCAGCGAGTGCATGGAAGGAAATTATGCTGTCTACATGAAAGCGACACTCCTAGGTAAAATAAATGATCTATAATTGAGCATGTTTCGGTGTATAGTAAATTTAAATGTATGCTCATATTTAGTTTTTTGAAAGTCATATTTACTAATTTTTAAGGTCATAATTGCCTGAATATTTCTCTCTTTTTTGGTCATAAACATCGTAACCTCCACACGGTCTAATACTGTAGTAGTCAGATGCCAGGCGCATTATTTTCAAGCAGTCATTAGTTCCAGGGTGCATTACTACCTAAGTATTAGTTGAAAGCGCTGTATCTTGCGATTGACTGCCGCAGTATGATGTCGTCGTTAGTCCGCGTGAAGGAATTTACTTAAAGCGGAATCCCCACCTCCAGTTAATGCTCTTCCTTTTTTTTAAGGTTGTAAATACATACGTCTCTTGCTGGTTATATGTCGTAGCTAGCTATCAAGTTTATCTATGAAATTAATGTCCTGAATTAAATTTATCGTTGGTTGAATGACCCTTTTTAGCTACCGGACCAGGACTTACCATCTGGCAATTGCTGACACTCTACACGACATCCCCGAATGCCTAATAAATCCAGTTGGCTGGTTGTTATTTTATCTTCACTTCTGATGGTTAGCTAAAATCATTGGTATTTAATATTCCGGGACCGAAATATCGCTGAATCGTTTCGACACGCCTTGATATATCAGTCACAGCTGTATTGTTGAATCACAATTATGCTGCCCTGTATCAAACTATTATTCGTTAGTTAAGTCTTCCGAATTCTGTCATCGGTTGAAGTGTGAAATATTTTTCCGTCTCCCTACACACACCACAAAGACATTGCAATCGGGAAACAATACTACAGACCATGGAGGAAGGAATATATGGAGACGACGCAAGGGACCTTCACCACATACTGGAGTGAAACCGGGTGGAGAGAAGTGGGGAGGGGAGGCCGCCATATTGCTTGGCCGGAGAAACACGGGAAATAGGCACAAAAACCTCAAGGGAATCAAAAGACAACCGTGGCATCGCAATTTGATGATGGATTATTATGTAACTCGACGAGACACATCAAAAATGAAGAATAAAATTTTTTGATCTCGTTGTTAGTTCTCGAGATATACTGTCTCAAAAGAGTGGAGTTTCTGGTTGAAATTCAGAAAAAACGTGTCCCAAAAGTCAAATTTGATGATAGATTCTTATGTAACACGACGATACAAATCGAAAATAAAGAGTAATATTTTTTTATATCTCGCTTAGTTCGCGAGATATACTGTCTCAAAAGTGAGGTTGTTAGGTTATGAGGGGATTCAACGATAACCGTGGCACCGCAATTTGATGACGAATTCTTATGTAACTCGATGAGTGAAACTGAAAGTAAAGAATAAATTTTTTTGATATCTCGCTTAGTTCGAGATATTGTACCTTCAAATTGACGTGGTTTGGTTGAAATATTCTGAGCAGCTGACACAGTGCAAACAGCCCTATGTTTTGGTACTCCTAAGATGTCCGCCACGCAGTAGGAGAGGTTTCACGGATTTAACGTTATTTCATCTCCATATATTCCTTCCTCCATGCTACAGATATTGACTAGTCCGTACGCTCTCTGGAGCAGATATTCCTGGGTTTTAATCATGGAGGAAGGAATATATGGAGGCGACGCAAGGGACCTTTACCACGCACTGAAGTGACGCCGGGTGGAGAGAGGTGGGGAGGGGGGAACGCCATATTACCCTACCCAAGAATCACCGGGAACATGCCCAAATATATCCAGGGAACACTACCATAACCGTAGAGCCACAATTTGATGATGGATTATTATGTTAGTCGACGAAACAAATAAAAAATGAAGAACAATCTTTTTTAATATCTCGCTTAATTCTCGAGATATACTTTCTCAAAGGTGAGGTGTTCTTGGTTAAAATTCAGAAAAAAATTGACCAAAATCAAATTTGATAATGGATTCTTACTAACACAACGAGAAGAAAAGATAACGACGAATACAAATTTTCGGTATTTCGCTTAGTTATCGTGATATACCGTCTCAAAGGTGAGGTGTTTTTGAATGAAATGCAGAAGAAAACTTTCGCAAAAGTCAAATTTGATGATGGATTCTAATGTAACATGACGAAAAAAATCGAAAATAAAGAGTAAACATTTTTCAGTATCTCGCTTACTGTTTGGAATATAGTGTCTCCAAATTGTGGACGTGAGGTGGAGATACGGCCTGGACCAAAAATAATTCCGTCCTAACCACAATGAATTACATGCTGCACATACAGAGTGTGTGTTTTCCTTTTTTACTGCCGCTTGTTGTTACATTGAAATAGGGCATAGAACAGAATAAAAATGTCACCAAAAGCATTATAACCACACCATACCTATAACAAATGTTTGTTAGTCGATATCCCGAGAACTAAGGGAGATATCAATAAAATGGTACTCTTGATTTTCAACTTGTCTCTTCGAGCTACATAAGAATCAAGCATCAAACTGCGACAGCCTGGTGGTTACAGTGATGGAGCATACAGGACATAATTTGGTACAAAAACAAACTTTGTAGACACACTCATAACTTTGCATCGCGAACTACATTTCGTATAACGACATTGTTTCCTTCATCACGATTCCTATTTCGCAAAGCACAATTTATCACAATTAATTTCATCCCACACTTTCAGTAGAAACTGCAAACGTAACGAAAGAATGCACAACTCAATCACGATGTAAATATTACCCACTTAAATTAAGACTTTACAACACTCGTATAAAGTAATGGTAGTCTATGATGTGCAAATTAGTAAGGTATACCGATTGGCTGCACTACACCTACCTCTCCTGTTGAACCGTCAGATTATCGTCCAATAAGTTTATTACCAACCATTTCAAAGGCTCTTGAATATGTAGTTCATGACCAAACCACTAAGCACCTTAATGCGCACAACAAACTAGATAATTTTCAGTCCGGTTTTCGAAAAAACCACAGTACGGCGACTGCACTAATAAAGGTAACAGACAACATAAGACTTGCTATGGACAGACGAAAAATAACAATACTGATACTTCTTGATTTCAGCAAGGCATTTGACACCGTCGACCTTGACATACTCCTGTCCAAACTGAGGGGATTAAATTTTTCCAGAGGCAGTGTTGACTGGTTCGAAGCGTATTTGAGGAACCGTCAGCATTGTGTTACGGATCCCAATGGAAACAGATCGCCATGGGAAACTGCAAACAGTGATGTCCCCCAGGGCTCAGTCCTGGGGCCACTTCTTTTTTCTATTTATATTAACGATGTGGCTAGTATCTTACGTTACTGTTATTACCATCTGTACGCTGACGACCTACAACTATACCTTAGTGCATCACCAAGTGACATACTCACTATAATGCAGCAAATAAATTCAGACCTTAAGAATCTTTGTGATTGGGCAAAGAGACTTGGATTGAAAATAAATCCCTCTAAAACTCGGGCTGTTGTTATTGCTAGTCCAAAACTGATAGGCAGCAACTTCACATCAAACCTCCCAAAAATAAAACTTCAGGGAACAGAGTTAAACTATAGCGAATCTGTAAAGGATCTTGGAGTCCTAGTAGATAGTAATTTAAACTGGTCTGAAAACACTGTTTCAGTATGTCACAAAGCCTTCTCTTCTCTTCATGCTCTGTATAAATGTAAAAAATTCTTCCCCATTCATTTGAAAAAGCAATTGGTGCAGACTCTGGTGCTACCACATCTCGATTACTGTGACGTTGTTCAGCAAAATTTGAGTTCGGCAGACATAAGGAAACTTGAACTTGTTATGAACTCCTGTGTAAGGTTCATCTGTGACCTACGAATGTACGACCACGTATCACCTTCATACGACCGCTTACAGTGGTTGCGCGTTTGGGATCGACGACGATTCCACACTCTATGTCTCCTTCACCGCCTCATACATCTGAAAACTCCCGCATACCTTTGTTCCAATATCTCATACCTAGGACTTTCCCATAATATTAACACCAGATCCCTGAACTCAAACATACTAACCATCCACTCGCACAGCTCGGAAATCCTAGCCAATTCCTTCTTCATTTCAGCGGCTAGACTGTGGAATGATCTTCCCCTAAAAATTAGAACTACCCAAAAAATCGGCCCATTTAAAACTCTTTTGAGAAAGCATTATTTATTGGAGCACTAGCTAAAAGATATCTCCTTCCATACATAACCTAATTTTTAGATTTGAATAATATTGATGTATACAGTGTCCACCTCTTTATTCTGCCTTCCCTATTATTAGTTTGTGTATTGTCTCTTCATCCTACTAGTATTAAGTTTGTTCCGTTTACTTCTTTAACTTCCACTTGCATTAGTTTATACCATTAAATTATTAACTAGTTAAACACGAATACTATTAAGTTCTAAGTCAGTATTTTATTCATAAATATTATTAAGGTTTTTTTTGTTAGTATTACTCTTGAATTTGATTTAGGCCAAATGTTACATTAGTGTTGTATACTGTTAGTTTGTGTAAGGTGTAAATTATTTATTGTAAACACCTGGTATGATGTAAGAGAGGGCTTGACAGCCCTAATCTTGCCAGGCTAAATAAACCTTTAAATAAATAAATAAATATTTGAAAACAAAGTTATCCATTTGAGAGTTATGAATAAATCTTTAATGGTAGTAGCTAGTCTGACTGAAAACTATTGAACATTTCAATAACAATAATTAGAATGCAACTTACAAATGAAATGATATTCGAGGTTTTTTCCTATCTGTCATATTTGTGCACCCGAATGCAACACAAGCTGGCATTATAAAAAATCTTAGAACTTTTACAAAATCAAATTTTTACTACATGGAGCACAATGTGAAAATGTGTAGGGAAATTGCCACCGGAGCCTGTGCTCCATTGCAATTAAATTAAATGTTTTGAGCTCGGTCCGCTATAACCACCGCGCATGTGCAGTAGGATCCCGGCGTCACCGATTTAACGTCATTTCTCCTCCATATATTTCCTTCCTCCATGGTTTTAATTTGATATCTGCGATACTCATGGAGGAAGGAAATATATGGAGGAGAAGTGACGTTAAATTGGTGAAGCAGGCTCGCGCATGCGCAGTGACGGCATTGGCGATATTGTGCTTCCAAACAATTGCGATGTTCACATTGTTTTAGATGTAGTGATTATTTCATTTTTTAATGTGTATAAGTGTTTTATAATGCCATCTTGTGTTGCGTACGGTTGCACAAATAGGCCAGACAGGAAAGAACCTGGAATATCATTTCATAAGTAAGATGAATTCTAATTATCGAAGTGAGTTGTAGAAGTTGCAAACTTCGCTGCCTGTCTATAAATATTTAGTCGTAGCTCTCAATGGGATGACTTTGTTCTCAAATGTTTGTTGGTGTAGGGTAGAAAATCAGCATACCTTGCTATTTTGCACATAATAGACTAGCATTACTTTTTAACGAGTGTTCAAAATGAGATTTAAAGGGGTGTGTTTTACATCGCGATTCAGTGAATTTAGTATTGCTCTTTCTTTCGTCACGTTGCAGTTTATATTGACACTGTATGATGAAATTAAATGTGTTAAATTATGCTATGCAATCTAGGAATCTTGATGAAGCAAACAATGTTGTTACTGCAAATACAGTTTGCGATTCAAATACGCGTGTGTGGGTATGTCGACATAGTTTGATTCTGTAGCGACAATTTAATGGAGATTGTGGTAGGTCTAAATGCAGTCTGTACCAGAATGGTTTTGTTGTTCCATGAGGGACAAAGAATTTATCTATTACTGTTAGTAATTTCATGAGAACCAAGTTAGTGACAAAACGTATATCACCATGGAAACTACTTCCAGCCATTTCCAATTAAGTTTACGATGTATGTTAACAAGAACACTATTTTTATTCTGGTCTAGGCCACATTTCAACCTAACCACAAGTGGTAGTAAAAAAAACTGAAATATCCATTCTGCATGTAATTCATTGTAGCTATGGCAGAATTAATTTGGGTCCAGGCTGCATATCAACCCAATCCCAGTATATCCCGAAAACTAAGCAAGATATCGAAAATTTTTATTCCTTATTTTCGATTTGTCTCGTCGTGTTACATAAGAATCGATCATTAAATTTGACTTTTGCGAAATTTTTCTTCTCCATTTCAACTCAAGACACCTCACTTTTGATACAGTATATCTCTAGAACTAGGTGAGATATCGAAATTTTTTATTGTTTATTTTAATTTGTCACGTCTTTTTAAATAAGAATCCATCATCAAATTTGACTTTGACCAATTTTTTCTTCTGAATTTCAACCAAAACCATTTCACATTTGGGACAGAATATCTCGAAAACTAAGCAGGAAATCAAAAAATTTTATTCTTCATTTTTTATTTGTCTCATCGAGTTACATAATAATCCATCACCAGATTGCGGAATCACGTTTATCCTAGAGTCCCCTTGAGTTTTTTGTACATATTCCCCGTGTCTGTATGGAAGCGGCCATGCCCCCTCCACTCTGGCCATGCCCCCCCACTCCTCCTCCGCCCTGTTTCACTTCAATGCGTGGTGAAGGTCTCTTGCGTCGTCTCCATATATTTCCTTCCTCCATGGCGATACTCTGGTGAAGAGATTTGAATCTTATCCAGTGAGATACTGCTAAATGTAATACATACACAGTAAGGATCCTGTACTGTTCGAAGAAGAAATTCACAATAACGATCTAACTAGAACTTGTAACAGTCAGTTTATGTTTTCTGAAGGTATTTATAGTTTTTGGGCCGAAATTGTGAGAAATGTTTAAAATTACAACATTCTTCTAGAGTTTGGGCGGAAAATATGAAAAGAGGGAGTAGTCTCAACAGACGAAAATTTTGCAATAAGTTTGTGCGAATTGTCTGTCTCATGGCCCCTTGTTATAAACAAATTACGATTTTTCTTAACAAAATAGCTTTCCTGTATGGTCGAATAACATTTAGCTTTCACACCCCTGATTTCTAAGGTGATAAGTAACTTCATGCAAATAAACAATATTATTTGTCTTAGAATTTAATCTACTACAATATATTACAAAATCACTGAAATCTCAGATAGCACTACTTACATCTGTGGCATTAATGATTTAATGAATCTATTTTTCGTAGAGACGCAAAAGTCCCTTACATTGTTATTTGGACGGAAAGGACAGCAAACTTTTTCTTCCAGGATTTACCACTGGTACTTACAATTAGCCGGAAACTTTGGTTCAGGAACTGGGAATGGAATATGAGGACTAAGGAGAATATGCTGTCAGGGCATCGCGTGGTGGGCCTGATTGGTTCTAGTGGGCGTCTTTGGTAGGGGAGGATGTCGAGTGGAACTTGACCAACCTTCGGGATATTTCTAGGCTCCTAAAATCCACGTGCGAATCTTCTTGCTTCAAGTGATGTCTTCTGCTCTCCGTCCGTATCTTGAATCTGCTAATAAAAGTTTACATCAA
This sequence comes from Vandiemenella viatica, assembly GCA_031002005.1. NCBI lineage: Eukaryota > Metazoa > Arthropoda > Insecta > Orthoptera > Morabidae > Vandiemenella > Vandiemenella viatica. Next base: position 15,367 of record JARYHS010002076.1, on the reverse strand, counting down.
GTCAGGATTGACACCAGCTGGTTAACGTCCAACAATAAGGGTAGGAAGGCTAGTGCTTGTCTAATCTCTAGCTGACAGCCTATCCTAGTTATGGTGTAAATAGCTTCACCAGGTTCACGCTGCGTCGAAATACTTCTCCTCGTTCTTCTTCTTCTCGACGTTTCCGTCAGGCTTAGTCGTCCTCAGGGGACTTAGCCGCCTGCTGACTATGGCAGACACTGGCGTTGTGGCAGGTTGCACTCGTGTTTATACTGTGGAGACTATCGCGTCTCTAACAAACATCGATTACCCAGATGTGATGTTTGTGATTTGCTGTTTATAGTCTCAGAGTTATTTATTATTTAACACACATTTCCATGACTGGATAAGACGCCAAATGACCTCCACAAGGTGGCTATGGTGTTAGCGAGGCATGGAAATGTGTGTTAAATAAAAAATAAATAATAATAAACAATTGGCCTCAACGACAGTTTCTGGCAGAATATGCAGGCGGCTAATTCCCCTGAGGACGAACTCAGGCCTGCTCGAAACGTTTGGAAGAAGTATTTCGACTTAGTGTGAAACTATTTATACCAATATGACGGCTGCGAAAACGGCAAAAAAGGTTTAGTTATGAACAATAAGGCCATGTTGAGTTACCTGTTTATAAGAATACTTGCTTTACAGACAATAGCGTATTCTGCAAGGTTAGACCTGACCTACAGTATGGAAGATAAATAACTGATTGATAATGATCACTGCTAGGATTTATCCCATGTTAACTACTGGGCTGCTCCCCATCTAACTGAGTGGTCCCTGGCCGCAAGTCACCTCACATTCGACGTCACTGATTCCACATCAATCCACTTGGAGGTGACCGCTGCCAGCGAGGACAACCACCTACCAGCTGAGTTCGTGTCAGCAAGCCGTTTCAAACTCATAGGGAGTATTACATTCACCAAATACACCCATTTTCATAAATAAAGCCCTAGAACTTCAAACGACCCTTATAGATTGTACCACAATGACAGAGGATCAATTGGGGAGGTATATTAAAACTGAATTCCAAACTACTGTGGTTTGTTTGTGTTCTCAGATGGCATTTATAAGCTGGATGGTTACGACAGCTGAGATAAGTGCATAATGCTTCTGTTAGTGTGACGAGGCTTGCAGGATGAAACCAGCTTCACAGTCATTAGTTAAATGGTGGCAGCAGGATCATTGCTATTAACATGGACGTAAATTTACCATGTGTTGAATTGAGAGTAAGTACGCTTATAAAAACAATAAGCTGCAAAACAATAAATTTGCAAATAGACGTTTTAAACAATACAGGGGGAAAAACAAACTAAACATCTTCTGCACGAAATCTGAAACTATTTACACTGGGCCTCAGGATAATATAGAAATAAGCGATACTGAAGCAGTTCTGGTGTAAATAGTATGGTCCGGTACACCAGTGTCCAAAATTAAAGGTGCATTCATAATAAAAGAGGTACTCTATGGAACCATTCATTATACGACAAATAGCATTCAAAAATAAAGAAACACCCAGAACCAGCATAATACAACAGGGATATAAGACAGGTAAAGAAGCAAATAAGAAGATAACACAACAGAACAAGTAGAACTGTAATCAAAAGTATCTGAAACAGTAAAAGGACAGAATACTCCATTAATGAGGAATATTGTATCGGCAAGTGGCTGGACACACTAAACTAACCAGAAAAATATATTTATAGACAATCTCTGAGAGGGGAAAATTGAGGCTCGCTCACAGTTGGGAAACGGGCATTTTTTAATTTTTTGCATTTTTGGTTTGGCTAGGAAAAAAAGAAATTTGGTATATTTCGTGGTTCACAATAAAATATACAACTTCGAGGGTGAATTTCGAGACGTTGTTCCACTTGAAACCTTATTAAATTAAGAGAATGTAAATGTGTATTGCTATTATGTGTGGCTATGAGAGAAAAGATAACAGACTTGATAGAATGTTTGCCAACTTTTAATTCACTCCTGATTATCCCAGTTTCGGGTACCTTAGCGTTTATATCCAACCACAAACGTTGGTAATTATACTGGCAGCTGCCTGATAAAAAAAAAAAAAAAACTATCGGGCTGTCTTGGATTTGAAGTGGAGTCAAATAAGGTTAATCAGAAATGAGTAATAAGCTTTTATAATCAGAAAACTACAGTATCAAAATTACAGCATACATGAGGAAAACTGCTGACATATAGTTGGTTGCATTAGTTCTTAAACAAACCTGTATATAGATTTTATTTTATTTTTTATGGCTGCAGATATTTGAATGTGGTCGACGTTGAGATGACGGGAACGGGATGGTATTCGGCCATGCCGTATTAATTCTGCTGCATTCTATTTTTTACTTTTACGATATAAGAAAATAAACTTATTCATTGTTTAGAGAGTACAGATTTTTCAGTTGTTTGGTGTTTGATGAGCTGATGGTCTAAAGCAATCTATCAGTTTAAAACACATTACCGCTTATTTACACATTTAATTCGCAGTATGTGTTAGATGACGTACTGGAAGATAAGCAGGAACTACTTGAGCAGCTGCCTCAGCTCTCCGCTGCTCACGTCGTGCGCTATCCGTCCCTCATTGTCCCTCGCCGTCCTGTCCGCCCCAGCCTCCAGCAGCGCTCTCATCACGGCGGAGTGGCCACACGAGGCTGCGCGGTGCAGCGGCGTCCGACCAGCAACGTCCCTCACGTTGACATCTGTGATCTCCAGCAGCAGGCGCGCCACCTCCACACGGCCTCGCCATGCCGCCGCGTGCAGCGCAGTGCCGCCCCAATTGTCTCTGGCAGTGGAGTCCGCGCCGGCCACCAGCAGCGCTCTCACCGCCTCCTCGTCACAGCGCTGTGCCGCCCAGTGCAGCGGCGTGTTCTCCTGTTCACCTCTCCCGTTGACGGCCGCCCCCGCCGCCGCCAGCGTGGCGACGGCTCTGCTGCTGCCCTGCTGCGCCGCACACAGCAGCGCAGTCCACCCCTCCTGGTCTGTGCCGCCCCCGGCGCCCGCCCCCAGCAGCGCCCTGACAGTGCGCACGCTGCCCGTGTCCGCCGCCAGCAGCAGCGGCCTCTCGTCCCCCGCAGTGGTGTCCGCCCCCGCCGAGCACAGTAGCTGCGCTGTGGCCGCGTGTCCCGCCGCCGCCGCCAGCTGTAGCGGCGTCCTGCCCTCTGTGTCCCTGCACTCCGCCTGGGCCCCGGCCCTCAGCAGCACTCCCACCACGTCGTCGCCTCCACACGCCGCCGCCTCGTGCAGCGCAGTCCACCCGTCACTCTCTCTCGCCGCCTCCAGGTCCGCCCCCGCGTCCAGCAGCATCCGCACGGCGGCGGGCTGGCCGTGCCTCGAGGCCACGTGCAGGGGCGTCGACGACGCGTCGTCGACTGGCTCGCTGGCCAGTCCCGGGCGGTGCTGCAGCGCCATCCGCAGCAGCTGCAGGTGTCCCGCCTGGCACAGCGCACGCATCACAGGGCGAGCTGTCTCTGGAGCCTCCAGCTCGCGCTTTATAACCTCCAGCTCACTGCAGCTGATGGTACCATCCTCCAGCAATTTTTCCAAGACCTCAGGAAACAGACGGATAGGCCTGGAAACCACTTCCTTCATCGCCAAAGCACTTAATGACAGTTTTGCCGTCTCGTCCATTGGAGACCTGCTTGAACAAACCACAACATAACATCAGCACACCTCACACTAATAAAACATCAATATTATCATTGTTAGCAGCGCTGATTCAATTTTCTTCTGGCTCTAAACCACACACAATTTTAACTTACAGTACTTCATTATTATTGTATTTTTTCAACAAAGAGCGCATTATTTTATTGCCTCTCATGCTTTTCAATGTTCAAAAATTATTCTTAACATTGATCATTAATTTCTGCGAGGAACTTTCTCTGATACAGACTATTTCCTTTCCACAATATGACTGGCGGTAGTTCTGGCTTTCCCCCCGTATTCTTAATTTGGTGCAGTATATCTTTCAGACATTCGTTTTTGATGTCAGTACTGTCCCATTTTATCAACAAATAATATTTATAGAGGTCACTGTGTGTTTATAACATGAATTAACAATAAATAGCAATGAATTGTTTTATATGCAATGGATTTAAAACCAGTAAGTGGAATCTTGTGCACAGAGCTAAAAATAAAAGTTTCCCGTTTCCCCTGAAGGCCCATGGGCCCCTCTGAGCTGTGCTTGGGGGCCCTGAGGGTGGGGGCCCCGGTGCTCTGCACCACCTAGCCCTATGGTAACTATGGCCCTGATGCAGACCTAAATACATACTGTATATTATAGTACTGTTGGCACCCTTAGCCTCAGCTGACATGTTGGTCATTAATTTGACACATATAACTAAATTGTTTGTAAAACAATTGATATTGTGGATCAGAGGGAAATGCTTCTGTGGTTACTGTACTAAAAGGTGGAACAGGCTAAGAAAAACAGTCTATATCAGTGCTTCTGAATTCATTTATCCCTAATAAAATTAAAAATGTGAGGACACTAGTCATAAAAAATATGTTTGCAACATTCCTTGGAAACAATGAGACACTCAAATTATATTTTACAGTTCAAACGTATAGATTAAGATAAAAGTTTCGGTGCTGGATCAAGAGAAAAATATTAAATTTTGAAGCTCTAAAAAGTTCATTATTAAAATGACATGAAATCAGAAAACAATTACAATAAAAGCAAAAAATTCAATTAGAATTGTCTTTATGTGTTTAATATAATCACATATTAAGTGTTTTGCATTTGAATACTAAGTGTAATGACACAAAAAGGGAATAAATCTCCATTTCTGATTCATTTTCTTAAACTGGCTGTGTCACCGCGCAGCCTCAAAACAAACGAGGCAGCACTGCGAGTAAGTCGTGGGAAAACCATCGACCATTTTGTCCCATTTAATTACACTGGGCCACGCGTCGACTCGACTGCCGTGTGGAGCAAAACACCTTGTCTGCTTTAGACCTAAATGAATTATGCATACAATGGTGACTTACTTTCCACCGACAGTAAATAATCAGTGTGAACTGAACGACCTGAAGATACAGTTTCAACATGCTGTGCATTCCACTTCTGCAGTAGATGCGTCTACAGTTCAACATGGCCCATTCTGTATGATATCTTTGGTTTAGTGTCGTAAATGCAGAGAGATAGACATTTCCTAGTTGAATAATCGTCTGTCACACAGAAGTTGTTGAAAGAAGTACTTCGAGCAAATCAGAACGCCTAACTTTAAACGACAATGCTCCGGTGCAATACCGGCGTTCCATTAAGGAATTGTATATTTGGTTAGAAACTCGGCACACGCATTCTTGAGGACTTACCTTGCAAGAAAAAGTTAATTTGAAAACAAAATAAATAGTACCTTATTCATACTGCCACACTACAGATGTCATAGGCGTTAGACACAGCAGTACAGTCCACAGACATTTCTCAATAAATCTTCCATGCAAACGATAAAATCAAGTGAGATTTAGTTATCAATGAACACTAAATTCCTGGTGTTCTTTCATTCTGATCCAGGCTATATTTCAACCTAACTGCCAATATACTGCCGCTCAAAAATCAATCATGGTCTCATTATGATTAAAAACTAAAAATAAAAAAATCTGCACTTTTTTTTAGAGCATAAGGCACGAGGAAGGAATTTTGATAACTATAGATGGCGCGAAAGATTACTCTAACGTATATATTTTGTGTGGAAGTATACATAGGGTACTTTTCTTTTGGGTTTAGAATTAACATATTCTCAGAAGGTATGTCCTGAGAAACACTTATACCAAACTTCAGACCAAAGGGACAATTGCTTCCATGTACGCCCTTATTACACTATTCATGTTACAAGTGAAATTATTAAACGCAGGATTAATACTATACTCATGTGATGCGAATCAGTGGTGGAATGGGTCTCAGTGCAAAGTACCTGTTGCAAATAAGCAACTAGAATGATTGTAATTAGAACTAGTCTGATGAACAAACAGGTCACACAAATACAAAATACTAATCAACAGACACACAGCCTCAAACACCAGTCACAAAATATGAGAATCAATGGTGCAGTGATAAAATAATTTAATTTATCCTACACGCAATAGCAACTCTCTGTGGAGGTAGTAAATCATTTCATTTTAGCTGATTAAAATAATCGTGCAGGAAATTCAGAGAAGAAATAACAGTAAGATGCGAACCATTTAAACCGGATGTGAAGCTTAAGCAACACAACACTTTTAACTATGAGCATTAAATTCACTAAATTGAAAAAAAAGGTAAGTTATTTTTAAAGAAAGTTCATTACACGTTTGCGAAATCGTTTTTTCAACAGTACAGAGCAGTGAGACTTAACCTCTGTTCCATCGGCAGAATATTAAAAATAGTCCTAACTGAATCAATGATAACGTAATATAAGCTAGTAAACACCGTTCACATAGAATAGATACCGCACTCCAACTGTGTAATGCTATAACCTCTTCAGTCCCGAGGTATCATATATGATACCTCCAGGAATTATTTTTTTCTCGGGCCACTGCACAGCTGACCCTTTTCTGGAATATCGTATCATCTACAATATACATCGCGCTTCTCACAGCTCATATGTTCGATCTTCTGCTTTTGGCAGCCCTGATTAGAACCTTGGGATCCTGCAACTGTACAACGTGTCTCGTAGAAATAAAGGTAAAGACATACATTTTTTCCATGAAATAAAGTAACATGAAGCAATAAAGTTGTGTGTATAATTTTCCTGCTTGACTCCCAAAGTATCATATATATACCATCTATAAAAAATTAATTATTGTTTCAAAAAAAATTTTAATGGTCATTCATTGTTAACTAGCATTAACACAAAGTAAATAACACAATAGTACTTCTCTTGCGCTTTTAGTATGAGCTCGGGACTGAAGAGGATAAGCAAGTTTAAACAATAAGCCAAACCTTTTCAGGGTACTAAGGCTTTTAGGGAGTTACTGGGAATTATTGCAACTACCACAGAGTCCTATAGAGGCAAAGTCAGGTGCGAGCAAAAGAATTTCTACACTCGTCGGACAGTGACCCACTTAGCAGGCTAAAACAGTCAGCAATGTCAGGCAGTATGATCGCATCCAAACGCTCCTGGACTGGGTAGTCATCATCCCATCCTGGGAAAATGTAGTGGGGAGGGGCAATCGAAACACGCAGACCGTCACTGGAACGAGGTCAAACCAGGTCATAAACAGCAAATAGACCAGAAGACAAACTAGAAGCTTTAAAATTAGGAACATAATATTAACCTAAAGACATACTAAGCCAGAGTTCTTCAACTTTTTTGAACCTGAGGAACAGTAAAATGAGGAAACCAATTCTACAGCTCACTAACTTATATGGGTCCAAATTTTTACTTATAAAATTTTAATCAAACGTACCAATTGTAATTGGCATGTAATGCAGTCAGTTAAGACTTGCAGCTACAATCTGATAGAACTGAATCATCTTAGAGCTGTAGCTCCCCATTGTCTACTTCTATTTAAAGTATCACAGAGTATTTCTCTTTACTTCAGACATAATACGGTCTGACTTTTCATCCAGTGGAACTAATCGAATTGCAGTTCAACTACATAGTAACAATTAAACATAACGAACTGTTAATAGGTCTTGTATAGAGCTACAGTGTGTTTAATAGCGGTTAACCTATTTCTGGTATTCTTTAATTTAAATACAATGGGAAACATGCTACAGCAACAATTATCTTAAATATGCATTTACATATTTTCACCTTCCTGTATTTTTTTTAATTTTAAATTCTTTGAGTGTAATTTCATCACCTGCTTACATTTCCCATTTATGAATATACGTTAAATTACGAGGCATGTTTTTTAAGTAAGTACCATTTTGAAATTAAAAAAAGAAGTGCAAATATATCTGAATAATTTTATTTTTACATGAAAGCCTGTACCTTACTCTACTTTTCTACATAATTCCCTTCAATATTGAGGCACTTGTTATAACGTAGTACCAGTTTTTGAAAACCCTCCTCATAGAAGTCTGCCGCCTGACTTGTTAACCACTGCATCACAACTGTTTTGACTTCGTAATCGTCTTCAAGACGCTGACCGCCCAGGTGTTTCTTCAAGTGCAGGAAAAGATGGTAGTCACTGGGCGCCAGATCAGGGCTGTACAGAGGATGATCTAGAGTTTCCCATCAAAAAGATATGATGAGATCTTTGGCCTGATTAGCCACATGAAGACGGGCATTGTCATGCAACAAAACAATTCCCCTGCTCAACTTGCCACGTCTTTTTTTCTGGATTGAATGGCGCAGATTGTTCAATGTCTCACAATAAGCTGCTGCATTGATTGTCTCATTACGAGGCAGAAATTCCACAAGCAATACTCCTTTTCTGTCCGCAAAAAACTGTGCACATGATGTTCCGGGTAGAAATCGTTTGCTTTGAACTTCACTTTTTTGGGTGAATCTGAATGCCGCTATTCCATGGACTGTTACTTTGATTCAGGTGTGACGTAGGCCACCCATGTCTCATCGCCCGTAACAATTTGGCTTAAGAAATCATCCCCATAGTTGTGGTACCTGCTCAAGGAAAGTCAATGCACTACATAAACGTTTGGTTTTGTGCACATCCGATTAACATTTTCGTACCCAACGTGAGCACAATTTTCGGTAATTCAAGTGCTCGGTCACAATGCCATACAAAACACTACGAGAAACATTAGGAAAGTCATCACACAATGAGGAAATTGTAAAGCGTCTGTTTCTCTCACCTTATTGTCTACTTTCTGCACCAAACTTTCATTAACGACCAAAGGACGCCCACTCTGTTGATCATCATGCACATTTGTATGGCCATCTTTTAAATGCTCTCACCCATTTTCTCACCATTCTATCACTCATAATGTTTTGTCTGTAAACTGCAAAGATCTCACGATGAATATCGATCGGTTTTAGGTCTTTAGCACAATGAAATCTTATAACAGCCCGTACTTCACAGTCGTCCTGACTCACGATTATCGGAGGCATCTTAAACACTCAGTGAACAACGTAAACAAGGAAGAATTAGACTGTAATGGCGTCAGTGCGTAGGCAAGAGATGCAGGTACCCAGTGCACGTGCACGGATCGCCGACCGTATTGCTGCAGCTACGGTGTGTCAAAACGGTACTTACTTAAAAAATACGCCTTGTATTTCACCATTTTAGGCAAGTTATTCAGAACATCTCTTGGTAAATATATGTTATGGCACATCTGTGTGACTAAAAGCAGCCTGTGTTCATATTCTGAATGACATACTCACAAACAACTGTCTAATCAGTTGTGTGCCAACGCTCGGGCGACTGAAGTCTGAAGATTCAGGTTACACTCAATCATGAATTCAGTTAAAATTAAATCACACTGTGGTCAGGCATTTTATATTAAATCAGCAACTAAACATTCCAAAATTCTTATTATGGCAGATGTTAATGACAAATGCATTTTAATTATAGCACACACAGTTTAATCAATAATGAAAGAGAATATAACTCACATTTTATAAAAATCACTGAATTATTGTATACATAAGTATCAGTTAAACCGATACATCAAATGAAAAAATTAATTTTTATTGATATTTACTTCAAACTAAGCAAAAAGAAAAGACATGGAAACACATGAATTTAGGCTTAACATTATATAATATTATCTGAATAAACTGAGTGAAATTGGGAATTCAATACTTTGAGCAATGTAAATTTCTATTTACAAATAGTTCAGCACGGTATTGATAGCATAAATAAATTATTATCTTTTGCAGAATATAATTCTTTTTCCACAATTTGTCATAAAATTCCAACAGTTCTATTTTACTGGGGTAATAGAGTTCTACAGACAATTCAACCCAATTCTACCATCACCTTGGCACCAAACATTACAAGATAGGGTGCAAAATTTTAACAAAATTTAAAATGGAATTTCTGTTCACAGAGATGGATTTTATCACATAGTTAGCTCACTAATGTTACAATACCCCTTTGGAAAGGAAATGGTGATGCACTAGACTGCACCGACTATAGACCAATTTGCCTTCTTTACAATACAATGAAGATCTTTGAGTGCATTGTGGATGCAAGTCTTCCAAGCATAGTTAAGACTGACCCAAATTACTGTGGTTTCATGAAAGGCACAGGGATGACTTGACGCTATTCATGCCACAACTCTGTTGATGCACATAGCATTTTTGGAGCTTGAAAAGGCTTTCAGTAGGGTACCTAGAGATATAAGCTGTTACTCACTGAGAAGGCATTGGGAACCAGAGGTAAAAATTAAATGGATCCAGCTACCACATCATAGGGTCACCAGTTATGTTTGATGTGCTGCTAGGAAGTTCTCACTCTTTTTCCCATCAGTGTTGGTGAACACCCAGGATCAGCTTCGTCCTCACTCCTGTTTATCCTCTGTCTTGACACCATTGCTGGAGAACTGCTCACTCCACACCCAGGGATATATACTCCACGCTGATGATATCATGGTCACCTGCCGAGTCTCGACAAGAATTTGAACAACAAATCCAATGATGAAAAACTTCCCTCAATTATTACAGCTTGCACCTTAATGTCTGGAAGACTGGGAAAATGGAATGTGGGGTTCCTAGTGATGGGTCTGTTAATATTGCTGCCATTAAAACTAACTTCATATATCTGGGAACAGAACTCTTTCTGGATAGTCAGACACACCCAAAGTATAAAATAGAGTCAATGCATTTAATGTGGCTCCAACCACTGAGAAAACATGTCAGGGTCCTCTGCAATGGTACAGCCACATACTATATAGCAACGACATCTCGTTGGCAAGAATAGCACTCGACATAAGACTGGAGAGGCAAAGACGACGAGGGAGATCCAAGAAACACTGTCTGGATACTCTACGGGAGGACATGCGTCTAGCCAACGTTTCACCTGAAGATGCACAAGATCAACACAAATGAAAGAATCCAGAAAAACACACCCTGCAAAGATGCAACGGAGAAGGGAAATGTATTTTACCATAATTTACAGGGCAAGGGAACACCATAAAGAATTTTCCAAAATCTTCACAACTTTAAGGTCACTACTATACAGATTATTTTATACTGTTTGGGATTTTCAGGTGTGTGTGTGTTATAACAATGTTTTCTACCATATGGAATTTTATGGAATTTGTATAAGACTGATAGGATATTCTCATATGTCCACAAATATATATTTTCTAGCCATATAATTAATACTATGTCTTACAGTGTAGCTAAGTTACAAATTACAACTTCACATTACCCTTTAAACTAATTTCCACAATTTTAAAAGCATAATACTCCACACTAGTATAACTCTATATTAATTTTGCAGCTAATTGGTCACAAAGAAATTTTTCACAACCTTCACAAACATGGAGAACCTTACCTACATAAAATCTTTAGTGTGTAACATATCAAAAGTAACAAAAAATAAGTCTTCTCACTACAATGAATACTTTATGTAACTACAGTTCATCAACAATTCTTCAGAATGTTTACAAGCATAATGTTGCTAGTCTATACAGATTATTTTTCATGTTATGAAGCTAATATGATGGTGAAAAATAATTCCACAAACCTAAGGATGCTCACATTTACGTTCTATTTTATGTACTTTAAACTTCAAAGAATCCGTAAATGATTTTCCACAAAGTTCACAAGTATGAGTTCTTTATGTACTACTAACTGATTAGCCCATGTAAATGTTTTTCCACAAATGTCACAATTGTAACGCCGCTCACCTGTATGAATCCTTTTATGTACTTTAAGGTATTTATAGCCAGAAAAATCTTTTCCACAAACTTCACAAACATAAGGCCTTTCACCTGTATGAATTCTTTCATGTATTACTAAGTAATTAGCCTGTGTAAATGTTTTTCCACAAATTTCACAAGTGTACGGCCGCTCACCTGTATGAATTCTTTTATGTACTACTAAGTTATTAGCCTGTGTAAACGTTTTTCCACAAATTTCACAAGTGTAAGGACACTCACCTGTATGAATTCTTTTATGTACTACTAATTTATCAGCCCGTGTAAACGTTTTTATACAAATTTCACAAGTGTAAGGCCGCTCACCTGTATGAATTCTTTTATGTCCTACTAAGTTTTTAGCCTGTGTAAATGTTTTTCCACAAATTTCACAAGTGTAAGGCCGCTCACCTGTATGAATTCTTTTATGTACTTTAAGGCATTTATAGCCAGAAAAATCTTTTCCACAAACTTCACAAACATAAGGCCGCTCACCTGTACGAATTCTTTCATGTATTACTAAGTAATTAGCCTGTGTAAATGTTTTTCCACAAATTTCACAAGTGTACGGCTGCTCACCTGTATGAATTCTTTTATGTACTACTAAGTTATTAGCCTGTGTAAACGTTTTTCCACAAACTTCACAAGTGTAAGACCGCTCACCTCTATGATTTCTTTTATGTACTGTAAGGCATTTATTGCCAGAAAAATCTTTTCCACAAACATCACAGGCATAAGGCCGCTCACCTGTATGAATTCTTTTATGTTGTGCAAGGCTAGTATTAGCAGTAAAACATTTGCCACAAACTTCACAAGCGTAAGGCTGGTATATCTCAGGGATTATTTTACGAGTTATTAGGATGTCAGAATTCATAATAGGCTCTCCACACATTCTGGAAGCATAAGGCTGCTGCAGATCATGAGTATGAATGACTTGATGATACATAGAAACAAATTAACACTGGTAAATTTAGCATAATTCCATTCCTATAGTTAATAAACTAGTGGTTATTATTTGGAAATCTCAGAACAGGTTTCTATTAATCTATATATAATATTAAAAAAAACTTGAATTTATACAGCCCCATAGCTCCAAGATACAAAGTATATCACTATTTTATAGTTTTCATGCATTTGGACATTACTTTTGTATTCCATTATCTATAGATCATATACATAATTATGTATATAATTAGTAGATTTTAGGAAGCTTGAGTAAAAAGTAGAAAAAATATACATTTAAATTCTTACTCACAGCTTACTCAATACATTTGCTATATCAAAAAATTTTATCTCTATTATTACACTCTTCAACACTTTCCTATATACAAGTGCCCATTATCTTATAAAATCTCTATATTTAAGTAATATATATTACCAACACCATTTTTACACCTACAACTAGCAGAGTACCTGGCATTGCCTAGTCTAATCGGAACTGATTTATCCACAGACTAGAATCATGCATACCAAGTTTTATTGATTTGGAGACAGCCATTTTCAGAAGTAAAATAAACATTGATATATCTAAATGATTCTCAGGATGGGGTAATTTGGATGCTGCAATACAGAATGTCAGTTTCATTTTGTTCCAGGCTGCATTTCAACCCAACCACACCATCTGTTAAAGTGTCTGCTCGATAGTCAAAACATCTACTATCTGTGCATTAATACATATCACATATATAAATCTGTATCTGGAATATATCTGTCTTCCAGTATCATGTATAAAATATGGATTTTTCATGGGTTTTCACAATGTTTAAGCTTAGGGTACAAGGTAAAATCTGATGTATATATGACATTTATTTTATAAATGTTCTGGCATAACTTAAAAGAGCTGATTTCTTTGGCAGGATTTAAAACTGTGGGTTTCTATAAAGAACACTGGAAATTAAAAGAGGTGGGGGTAAAGGGGTAAAGTGGTTCGCCTGTTGTAAACCTAATATAGACAGTATCTTTCGGCTTGTTTTAATGTACATGGGTGAAAAATTACCTTCAACATTGGATAGAAACTGTAGCTTTGTATAAAGAATAATGACACTAATTAAGGGATGGAAATGGGGAGATTTGGTTTTTGTAAAAACTAATAAGGACAGGTATTTTTCCCTTTGTTTTAAAGTAAATATACAAAGTTCCATCAAAATCAGAAAAAAATATTGGTTTACATACGAATTAAGGGGAGGAAATGGGGTAGTTTTTGCTAGTCAGAAAACTTCTCCATGAAAAAATACATATATGTGCCAACTTTCATGGTGATCTGTCAAATGGTGTCGACTGTAGCTTTGTGAGAACATTGATAAAAACTGAGGAAATATAAAGGGGGAGAGGTGTTTGGTTTTTTCTGTTTATTTTAAAGTATACGTGTACAAGGTTGAAACAAAATCAGATAAAAAAGTGGTTTTGTATAAAAATTAAGGATGATAAAAAGGGGGGGAGTGGTTTTGGAATTTTTTGTGGCCATAAACCTTCTGTATAAAAAATAAATACATGTGTCTACTTTCGTCATGATTGGTCAAACGGTGTCAAGATCTGTCTATTAATCTCGGATATACTATTATCCTCTAGTATATATGTATATATATGATTGGATGTTCAAATGACATAAGCTCTAAATACAAACTAGGATCACTATGTTAGGTTTAATATCATTAATTGTAGTTTATATTACTTCCATTATGCAGCACAATAGTTAAGTTATTCAATAATTTTCAATTTGCACCTCTGTGCAGAAAAAATTCAATCACTTTACTGAATATGTTGATCAAGCACACAGAGATCAAACTCATTTATTTTAGCAGCATCTCAGTAGGCAAGGTAATTTTCATAGTGCATTATAATTGTATAAATTATCTTAATGTATCTGTAAATGATTAGGCAGCAAAAGCAAAAATAGCCTGAATAATTACTGAGTTATAACAGCTATAGATGAAAATATATATATATATATATATATATATATATATATAATATATATATAATAGATTACTTGATTAACAAAATATGAGGCATAGTGAATTTTTTATAGAATATAATATATTTAAATGACACTATACATTGTGTTGTTACAACTCTTACATTGTAAATAGCCTGTAATACGCATAAATATTAGGGTCAATGAAATTATTTTAGTAAATGAGATTATATTTAAAGTGTTTGCAAATAATTTATACCAAGTTCTATTTCTTTACTGATATGTGTTGTGGAGTAATTAAATAAAATTAATTAATAAGTTTACTATCAGTGTTATATTGTAATATAAGTCTTTTCTATAAGTCTTTATAGTGCAGAGCATTAATACAATGCTCTAGGGTACCATGCCCAGTGAACCTGCTAATACTGCATGATATTTCGGGGATCCAGTTTTCCAATGCCATCATATAAATAAGTGCCAGACATGGCAACTGCCTTGTACCTTTCTAGCCTGCCAGATGGCCAAACTCTCGAAAATAGCTTAGCAGCCTAGCCTATATGAGCAACTTTAGCTATACATCATAGTGGAAACTGAAATGTTTCCCATCATATTAACATCTATGATGTTTTCTCAATCTGGACACTAACTGTTAGTTTCATTTCATTTATGCTGCCATGATG
>JARYHS010002073.1:0-21606 GCA_031002005.1 Vandiemenella viatica | reverse complement strand
CCAGGACTGGAACCAGCTAACACCGTGTCAGCACTGGACACCATCACGGAGCCGCAACCAACTGAGACAACGGGGCATTGGTGATTAGGAGTCTTCACCACCACCTCTGCTACCATGCCGGCCAAGTCCACCTCCAGGACTGGAACCAGCTAACACCGTGTCAGCACTGGACACCATCACGGAGCCGCAACCAACTGAGACAACGGGGCATTGGTGGTTAGGAATCGTGCACCACCACCTCTGCTACCCTGCCGGCCAAGTCCACCACCAGGACTGGAACCAGCTAACACCGTGTCAGCACTGGACACCATCACAGCGTCGCAACCAACTGAGACAACGGGGCATTGGTGATTAGGAATCGTGCGCCACCACCTCTGCTACCATGCCGGCCAAGTCCACCACCAGGACTGGAACCAGCTAACACCGTGTTAGCGCTGGACACCTTCACGGCGCCGCAGCCAACTGAGACAACGGTGCATTGGCGATTATGAATCATGCACCACCACCTCTGCTACCCTTACGGCCAGGTAAGTCCACCACCAGGACTGGAACCAGCTAACCCCGTGTCAGCGCTGGACACCATCACGGCGCCGCAGCTAACTGAGACAACGGGCCATTGGTGATTATGAATCGTGCACCAACCACCTCTGCTACCCTGCCGGCCAAGTCCACCACCAGGACTGGAACCAACTAACCCCGTGTTAGCGCTGGACACCATCACGGCGCCGCAGCCAACTGAGACAACGGGGCATTGGTGATTATGAATCGTGCACCACCACCTCTGCCACCCTGCCGGCCAATTCCACCACCAGGACTGGAACCAGCTAACCCCGTGTCAGCGCTGGACACCATCACGGTGCCGCAGCCAACTGAGACAACGGGGCATTGGTGATTATGAATCGTGCACAACCACCTCTGCTACCCTGCCAGCCAAGTCCACCACCAGGACTGGAACCAGCTAACACCATGTTAGCGCTGGACACCATCACGGCGCCGAACCAACTGAGACAACGGGTCATTGGTGATTATGAATCGTGCACCACCACCTCTGCTACCCTGCCGGCCAAGTCTACCACCAGGACTGGATGCATCTAACCCCGTGTCAGCGCTGACACCTAGACGGCGCCGCAGCCAACTGAGACAATTTGGCATTGGTGATTATGAATCGTGCACAACCACCTCTGCTACCCTGCCAGCCAAGTCCACCACGAAGACTGGATCCAGCTAACACCATGTTAGCGCTGGAGACCATCACGGCGCCGCAGCCAACAGAGACAACGGGGCATTGGTGATTATGAATCGTGCACAACCACCTCTGCTACCCTGCCGGCCAAGTCCACCACCAGGACTGGAACCAGCTAACACCGTGTTAGCGCTGGACACCATCACGGCGCCACAACCAACTGAGACAACTCGGCATTGGTGATTAGGAATCGTGCACAACCACCTCTGCTACCCTGCCGGCCAAGTCCACCACCAGGACTGGAACCAGCTAACACCGTGTCAGCACTGGACACCATCACGGAGCCGCAACCAACTGAGACAACGGGGCATTGGTGGTTAGGAATCGTGCACCACCACCTCTGCTACCCTGCCGGCCAAGTCCACCACCAGGACTGGAACCAGCTAACACCGTGTTAGCTCTGGACACCATCACGGCGCCGCAACCAACTGAGACAACGGGGCATTGGTGATTAGGAATCGTGCACCACCACCTCTGCTACCATGCCGGCAAGGTCCACCACCAGGACTGGAACCAGCTAACACCGTGTCAGCACTGGACACCATCACGGAGCCGCAACCAACTGAGACAACGGGGCATTGGTGGTTAGGAATCGTGCACCACCACCTCTGCTACCCTGCCGGCCAAGTCCACCACCAGGACTGGATCCAGCTAACACCGTGTCAGCACTGGACACCATCACGGAGCCGCAACCAACTGAGACAACTGGGCATTGGTGGTTAGGAATCGTGCACCATTTCCTCTGCTACCCTGCCGGCCAAGTCCACCACCAGGACTGGAACCAGCTAACACCGTGTCACCACTGGACACCATCACAGCGCCACAATCAACTGAGACAACGGGGCATTGGTGATTAGGAATCGTGCGCCACCACCTCTGCTACCCTGCCGGCCAAGTCCACCACCAGGACTGGAACCAGCTAACACCGTGTCAGCACTGGACACCATCACGGAGCCGCAACCAACTGAGACTACGGGGCATTGGTGGTTAGGAATCGTGCACCACCACCTCTGCTACCCTGCCAGCCAAGTCCACCACCAGGACTGGAACCAGCTAACACCGTGTTAGCTCTGGACACCATCACGGCGCCGCAACCAACTGAGACAACGGGGCATTGGTGATTAGGAATCGTGCACCACCACCTCTGCTACCATGCCGGCCAAGTCCACCACCAGGACTGGAACCAGCTAACACCGTGTCAGCACTGGACACCATCACGGAGCCGCAACCAACTGAGACAACGGGGCATTGGTGGTTAGGAATCATGCACCACCACCTCTTCTACCCTGCCGGCCAAGTCCACCACCAGGACTGGAACCAGCTAACACCGTGTCAGCACTGGACACCATCACGGCGCCGCAGCCAACTGAGACAACGGGGCATTGGTGATTAGGAATCGTGCACCACCCCCTCTGCTACGCTGCCGTCCAAGTCCACCACCAGGACTGGAACCAGCTAACACCGTGTCAGCACTGGACACCATCACGGCGCCGCAGCCAACTGAGACAACGGGGCATTGGTGATTAGGAATCGTGCGCCACCACCTCTGCTACCCTGCCGGCCAAGTCCACCACCAGGACTGGAACCAGCTAACACCGTGTCAGCACTGGACATCATCACGGCGCCGCAGCCAACTGAGACAACGGGGCATTGGTGATTAGGAATCGTGCACCACCACCTCTGCTACGCTGCCGGCCAAGTCCACCACCAGGACTGGAACCAGCTAACACCGTGTCAGCACTGGACACCATCACGGCGCCGCAGCCAACTGAGACAACGGGGCATTGGTGATTAGGAATCGTGCGCCACCACCTCTGCTACGCTGCCAGCCAAGTCCACCACCAGGACTGGAACCAGCTAACACCGTGTCAGCACTGGACACCATCACGGCGCCGCAGCCAACTGAGACAACGGGGCATTGGTGATTAGGAATCGTGCACCACCCCCTCTGCTACGCTGCCGGCCAAGTCCACCACCAGGACTGGAACCAGCTAACACCGTGTCAGCACTGGACACCATCACGGCGCCGCAACCAA
This sequence comes from Vandiemenella viatica, assembly GCA_031002005.1. Lineage (NCBI taxonomy): Eukaryota > Metazoa > Arthropoda > Insecta > Orthoptera > Morabidae > Vandiemenella > Vandiemenella viatica. The sequence goes on along the minus strand of JARYHS010002073.1, from coordinate 18,327 downwards.
CTGAGACTACGGGGCATTGGTGATTAGGAATCGTGCGCCACCACCTCTGCTACCCTGCCGGCCAAGTCCACCACCAGGACTGGAACCAGCTAACCCCGTGTCAGCGCCAGACACCATCACGGCGCCGCAACCAACTCAGATAAAAGAGAGATTCTGCGTTTGTTATTTTTGGATTTTCAGATTCTCCGTGATCCCATGTACTGTCAAGAAGGGTTTTGCGGTACATAGAACACGCAGTTGCCACTCAAATTTTGATAGGATTTTATCCCAACACCAGATTATAACTTCAATAACAATTGTTCATTCTTTTTAACTATTCAGTTTATTGATAGGATCATTAAAAGAATTTTAACGATCCTCTATTTAAAATTGCAACATAACACAGTGAAGAGAATGTAATTTTTCCCCCGCCCCACGTGGTACAAAGCACGTCTGTCCCCCCCCCCCTCTCCCCTCTCCCCTCCTCCTGTGCTGAGTGGTAGCACGACCATTTTTTTTTTTTTTTTTTTTTTTTTATTTGTAACTAATCGTTTCTCGTCTGATGAACGGTATAAAGTATGAATCTGCATGCTTCGTTGTTTGGAAGATAATACAGTTTCAAACTGACATAAAAACGTAACACTTGATTTTCTGGTCATGGGGGGGGGGGGGGGGGACGAGGGGCGAGGGAGCCCTCACGGATTACCAGAAAATTAAAAAGTTATCCTAAGTCACAAACGAAATATTCCTATCAACTATATATAACCTTTGCTCATACAATGGACACAATGGAATCTGAATCAATTTTACAGTCTGGTGACATCCCCAAAATGTTTTAATACCTGTCTATAAATTTCCAGTGATTGGTCCTCGAACTGAGAACATACTTGACTGGTAGAGTTGGCAGGATAATTATTAATGTTCAAAACAGCACTAAATCCCTAAAAGATAATTTTGATTTGGTCTATCAAGAGTAATCACATTTGGCGACCGATGACAGTACAGTTGAGAATCAGTGAAATGGAGTCCTTCGATATATCATTCGGGTTCCACGTAAGTGCTAAGTAAACACGGGTGTTATAAACCTATTAATACCACTGTAAATTGGTCGGCGGAACTACATTTATGTATCTATCCGCGAATATCGCGATACGCATGGTGGCTTTTTTGCCGTGTGTTCTTTGACTTCAGAATTGCATAACGACCTTCAGACCCAGACCTTTAGTGAAATTGTATTTCAAGAATTGTTTGTAGCAAGCTGTGAGTTGAGTAAATGTAGTTTTGTATATTTTTCTTGCAATTAACTGTGGATTTGTTTAAATGAACATTGTTTTATGGAATCAAACTGTGTAAATACTACTTAATATGTTCAAGAACAGTAGTATGCAGGAAACATTGATTAAACGTATGTAATTCCAAGTATTAATGTGGCCTACGATGTTTAAAGCGCAATTTGCGGCAGTGTGGACTGCTTGATGTGGATGATTTTGTGTGTAAATATCTTTAATTGTCATTTCTGTGCATTTCATAACGATTGTGATCGATTCTGTATTAATCTGATTGTTGTAATGTGATTTTAATTTTTTAAGTATTGTTAGAATTCCAGAAACGCTGGTCGGAAGTCTTTGATTTATTCTGGAGTTTTCTGGAAAGCTTATATAAGTAGTAGGCAGAGATGTGCTTTAGTCTCCAGAGTAGTAGTTTTTGAAAGTTAGTTTGGGTTTTGCTGATGAAAGTTACAATCGCTGGAGCACATATTTACGTTTGCACCTAGTGTCTTTGGAGTCTGATGCCTTAAAGGAAAATAAACAAACTTGGAATTGAAACTTCTTGCACTCATTATTTCATTTTATAAACGAGATATCTAACAATTGAATGCCACATAATTAACACTAACAAAAATTTACAGTGAATATTTACAGTAGCCTGCCGTGAGATGTACGATTTTATCTGCTTGTGTTGATTTTTTACGTCAATGGTGGCAGTTCACCGGATTGCACTATCCGTAATGACGCAAGAGTGGACGGAACGCCAGTCTGGGAGCGGGAAGGAAACGGCTGGGCGGCGGTTGGCAGCAGTGGGCCAATCTCCGGCGGCGGTGCCACTAAGAGCTGTCCCCTGGTCGATGTCGGCACTCAAACTGCCGACACCACCCCACCCCCACCACCACCATCCTGGTCACCCCCCACCACCTGCACCCCGGCGCCCGGTCCAGAAGGCAGCGTCAGCACAAAAAACACTCCACTTCCTGTGCCCATCACATCATTCCTGATGCATTGACAGCCCACAGTAATGACACTCTGCCAACCATCAGCACTGATGCAGGATTGCCAACTGCTTGAGGCTATAATTTTACTATTCGTGGAAGTAATCAACGGATTATTATATTGTGAGAATCGAGTCATTCCCGGCGTTCACGTGACAAATGACACACTGCCAACCATCAGCAATGATGCAGGATTGCCAACACCTTGAGGTTATAATTTCACTTTTCGTGGAAACAATCAACAGATTATTATTTTGTGAGAATCGCGGCGTGCTGATGACAAATGACATACTGCCAACCATCAGCACTGATGCAGGATTGCCAACTGCTTCAGGCTATAATTTCACTTTTCGTGGAAGCAATCAACAGATTATTATTTTGTGAGAATCGAGTCTTTCCCGGCGTGCAGATGACAAATGACACACTGCCAACCATTAGCACTGATGCAGGATTGCCAACTTCTTGAGGCTATAATTTTACTTTTCGTGGAAGTAATCAACGTATTATTAATTTGTGAGAATCGAGTAATTCCCGGCGTACAGATGACAAACAGTCTTCTCGGGTGCCTGATCAATTCGTCGATGCGTGACGTTTCGACCATATCCTCTGTCGTCTTCATCAGGCATAAAGCGTCGAAACGTCGCACACGGAGGAATTGATCCGGCAGAACACCCGAAAAGAATTTTTGTGATTATTATTTTATTTGGCTTTTGACGCTACTTGACCCTAACGGAAACTAATAAAATGGAAGCGAAACAACAATTGTAGTGTAATTATGGAACTATTTTTTAAAGCAATATATAGTTGAAAGTACAATGCCCTCAACTAGCAAGTTGTAACGTCCCCGCTTATTTTCGTTTCTTTTTTTTTATCATAAACTTTTATTTATTTATTTTATTTCATTACTTTATGCCACGTTTATTCCTTGTTGTGCTTCATTACTATTAATCGTATATCTTACACATTTGTTTTTTACTTATGGCTTTACGCCTCGTCGACGTCGAGGTCATTAGAGGCTGGATGGGATTGAGTACAAAGAACGGGAAGGAATACGGCCATGGTATTTTTGAAGGAAGCATCCCTGCATTCACCTGGAGTGATTTAGAGAAACCATGGAAAATCCAAATCCGGATGCCCGGACGGGGATTCGAACCGGTGTCCATCCGAATGCGAGGCCAGAGCGTTAACGGTTCACCCACCACGCTATGTCTCGTATACAAAAGACTGCTCCTTGGGGCCATACACACACGAGAAATCTAAATACAGGGTTGCGATTGGGCAGAAATACAATAAAATGTGTTAGTAAAATCAAGTTCCACATTTATTATAACTTAAAACATGCGGGCATCACTTTACGAATAGACTCTTCACAAACTTACTATTCTTTGCTTCAAAAAAGAATTAACTATCTTATCATTTTATCAACTTTGAAAATCTTCTCCGCAACGACACACATTAATAAATGAATTAAATTTTTCTCGGCGTTGTTTATTTTTAAACATTTCTTGGGAAACAAACCGAGTAATTTTACTATTGATGCACAATATTTCGGCGACTTAAAACTCAGTCGCCATCTTCAGGTGCAGTTGTGAGCCTTGATGTCTGCCTTGAGCGCGTTGTTTGAAAACTGGCGCATCAACTTTTTTTTTTAACTGTTTAACGTCTCTTAACAGTGAGATCTTTAGAGACGGGAAAGGATGGGAGGCAAGACATGGGAAGGAATTCGGCCATGGCATTTTGAAGGAAGCATCCTGCTAAGAGTCTGGTGATTGACGTCACAACGACCCATAATATCTGCCGCATAAGCTTAGCTTCTAGAAATGTCTTTAGTTTATCCTTAGTCTATTCCATTACTCCTCTCTCCGAATATACTAAAATACTGCTCTTACTATTGTTCTCCAATAGTTTCCATTTTCCCGTCCTTTCCATTTATTATTAATTTTCCTCGCACCGTCCACCACTTCCTCCTTATCAATGACAGGAAAGATAAGATTATAGTTAAGAAGGTGCCGCAATGATTTTTATATGAATTCTTTTTTCCCTCGTGCCATTAGGGATTGGAATGCACAACAAAGAGATTAGCTTTGGTGCTGAGCACCCTCTGCCACCCACAATTTTGTGAATTGCAGATTATATATGTAGATGTAGATCAATCCTGTAATATCACAAGGTAAAAAAGCAGCTACGTCAGAATCGCCAACGTAACGTCTACAACTTAACATCTGCAATATGAGCTCTGTTCAGGGAACTACCTCCGGCGTTGCCGAATTTACATTTTCTAGACTTCCAGGAAAGGCTAGCAGTAGGAAATCTTGAACAATGTGAAACCTCACCGCAGTCACAGTACGGAGAATCTGCCCAGCCCCAGGTGGGGAGAGTTGAAGCAGCTCTTCCCCTACCACATCTAATACGATTTAGTTTTCACCGAATAGATCGAGGCAAGTTGAATCCTGGAAGCTACATTGCTATCCAGTTATCTCACATTAGGAAATGATTTTCAGATTCAAAAATAGGAAATCCTATAAAAATTATGACAGTAATGGATTGATGTTGTGAAACAACTACGAAAAATTACGCCTTTTACTGGCCACTAAACGTTTGAAAGTTTGCAGAACTGTCCAGTTGCCAAGTTGGTTTAATTCGACAGTAGAGTACGTTAAACTTCTGCACAACTTTTTCAGGTAGCTATAATGTAATTTAATTGCGATGGGCTACACGCTCCGTTGACAATTTCACTATACATCCATTTTTCTCCCTTCCCTGCACCCACCTACATTTGCCCTCTACAAATTTCAACTTCAAATTGTTTCAACGTTTTTGTTAAATTATTCATCAATTCTCTTTTGTAACTATTTCCAATCCCTTACCCCCGTAACTATGAAATAAAATCTACCCACACCCTTGTGCCTCAACTCGAGTGCCTGCTTGTGGTCATGGTCATCTTTCCCGTTCCATTTCTTACTCCAATATCTTTCCACGCCTCATCACCAATATACGCCTTGTACACTCCCATGACTCTTATCACCCTACTCCTGTCTTCAAATGTCTCCCAATAACAATTATTGTGTTCTGCAGTAATTTCCACACAAAAATCTAGCAGCCCTTCTTTGCGCCATCTCCAACCCCTGTATTTGAAACCCAAACTGTTGGTCCCATACTACACTACCATATTCAAGCAATGGTCTTACCAAAGTTTCGTAACCCAATTCTTTTACTTCTCTCGTACATACCCTCATCACTTTCTCCATTAAATTAAGGATTTTTAAACCTTTTCCTACCACCTGTCCAGTGTGTTCTGCCCAGATACGTTTGTTATCGAATGCTATGCCAAGGTATTTACATTTCAGTTATTCAACAAGGAATTGTTTCCACAGATTATAATCATAATCAACCTTTAGTTTTTTTATCTATGTACCCAATAATCTGATTTTTCTTTGCATTTGTCTTCGGTCCATGTTTATCAATCCAGCAAGATATCCTGTCCAGATCACCCTGCAGCTGTTTACAGTCCTTTACCGTTTTCATCATATTGTATACCATTATTTTATCTGCAAACAACTTAAGTTCTGATAGTAAACAATCAACATTGAACAACTAAGTTACTGATAACTTATTTCTTATAAATGGATAATGGAAATAAAGAAACTGCCGTTGGGCACTAAGAAGCAGATAGAAGGGAAAAAAATACCCGTCACTTACCACTGATAATGGCAGGAGGGCGACAAGAATACGTAAAAAACACAAAAAAAACACAAAAACAAACAAATTTCACAATATTTCGGCATGAGCTTTAATCATGTGAAAGGCGAGATACATGGCAGAAGGAAAGATGTGGTCACATCCCGATCCCCTTAAAGGCGCATTCCCACGATCCCTTGTAGGCGAGGCGAGACGGGACAGGACCTCATTAGCCGAAGTGTAGAGACGACGGCGGGCCGCAGGTTAGACCTAGCTTACCTTGCCGCCGCCACCTCCGCACAACGTTGCCTAGTGTCGTTTGGCACAGAGCACTTTACAGCAACAGAAGGGGTGCGCACCACTGCTGCAAACCGATGGCAACAGCGCACCGCTACACACGCCTGTGATGTTTACCGACTCAGAGTGGGTAGCTGCGTCTTGTCTCCGCTAGCAGAGGCGGCCCTGTTCCCATGGTGTCCCATCCCGTCTCACCTCCGTTTACAAGGGATCGTGGGAATGCGCCTTAAGTGTGATTAAGGACAATTTAACCTAAATTAATGGAAGATTCATTTGGCGGGTCGGAATGTGACCACATCTTTCCCCCTGCCATGTGTCTCGTCTCTCACAGGATTAAGGATCATGCCGAAACATTGTGAAATTGGCTTTGTGTTTTTCACATGTTCTTCTCGCCCTCATGCCTTCATCTGTGGTAAGTGACGGGTATTTTTCCCTATCCTATCTAATTCTTATTTCTTATAAAAACACAAATACATGAATCTTCGACTGAGATTACATGATACAAATTTCGTGGAGTCGTATTACCGCCATTTCCAGCGAGCTTTCGGGATTGCTTATATAAACAGCATAGAATGTTATTGATTACCACAAAAGTGCCGACAGTCTTTTCTGAATTTCAAACAAACAGGCCTAGGAATTAATTGCTCAAAAACGATTAAAACGTATTAAGACTTACTAAAATCATATGGAAACAATTTTAAATGAAATTATAAAAAGATTTATGAGTACTTAGAACCATACTAACAAAATTATACATTGATAATTTACGCTTTATGTATTATGTCTGCAGAGTATTACAAACTACATTTTTTTAATCAGTGTGCCGGATACGGTGATAGTTTTAAAATTTTTACAAAAGCATTTCAGCTAGTTCACATCGTTTTCATACATTAAAACAGCACACATCCGTGAAATAATTCTCCATATTTACAGAAAATTCCTTCGATTCTTTATTATATTGTTAATATTAACGGTTATTAATACAAACCAGGTCGTTGGGACATCTCAGTGTTTTACATGAATTATAAACCAGACGGTATTAAAGCTGAACTATTTTTTGGCCGCCTTTTCGTGTTCATAACGTTACAAAGAAACGTGCAACTCCACTTATGTTGCATGAAATTTCCATGTTTATCTCAAGTTGGTTTCACGGGCTTAAGTGCGATTAAGGACAATTTAAACTATATCAACGGAAGACTCCGAAAGACACGCTGCAACTACTTGTGAATATCCCGTATGTTATATAACTTTGTAATTTAGTTCATTTAACTGATAAAGTTTGCTAGACGGAGTCTGAACGTCACCTTTCGTGTGTTGGATTATCATCTTTGGAATTGTCTTTCCTTATAACAAATTTAAGTAACTTTTTTCCCACGTTGCGCAGCAGTGGACGACTGTATGAAAACGATAATTCAACGACCAAATTTTCAATCCACTAACCACCCACAACGATTAATATAACAAATTTCTTAAAATGTTATTCTCTAATTAGAAATAATAACAAAAGTTTTAAAAAAAAGAACGACAAAAGATTTGGATAGTAAAATTAGGCACACAATTACTTTATTAAGTCTCATGAATTTTATACACGAAACACTACTGAACTGTTACAAAGATAAATCTTTTACGGGAAGTCTGTCAGAAATTCCGGTGCGTCAAGTCTTTCGTAAATAATGTAACCTTCTTTTTTTTCACATTTGATGGTATGTGCCGTTGGTTTGCCGTATTCAAATTAAAGATTAGTAACATTTTATATTCTAAATATTCAAATTGACTTTAATAAAATATACGACTTTAATTAAATGCAAACAGCTTCCATTTGATTAAAAATAATTTCCTGCACGAGTTGCAGTTAAGCGAATCAAAAGTAACGCATGCGTGAAGTTGAAAGAGACTAATTAAAAGAATTGAATGAAATAGGTTGCCTCGTCCCCTCAGATATAAAAAATCTGAACCAACCACTTACACATAACCCGTATAGTTGTTGCACAAATAGGTTAAAGATACGAATCTTCGGGAAATATTAAAAAAATAGACGTTTTGAAGTGTTCTACAAAAAAATAAAATCTGATAATAATGTGTCAAATTTGTTACTTATTTCCCTTACTAATTTACGCCTGGTCGACGTCGTCATCATTAAATCCTTGAGAGGAATGGGAGGAAGGAATAGGAAAGTATTCCGCTACGATCATTACGAGAAAAAATCCAAGTATTTGTCTGAAGGGATTTCAGGAAACCACTGGAAAACGGAAATCTGGTTGGACCCAATTACAAAATCGAAAATCAATCAGTTATTTCAAGATTTTCAGTCACTTATTTTTTTAAAAAATTAGTGAATCCATAAACAAAAGCAACAAACATTTTTTTAGTCATTAGATTTAAGGTTTTTTAGCTTCATTAGGCAAATTCATATCAAACGAACTTTGAAACTGTTGTGTGTGCATTTTAGACCTGGACAATTAACTTTTTAAGAGAAACTTTGTCACTTTTGGCGAACCATTCTGTTTTTGTAACTCCATCGCAGTTTTAAAATCGCTTAGCTGTTAATCCAGGCATATTTTATTTGTTGTGAATCCCTTAAACGGGACATTTCCCTCAAAATGGCATTTTATATTTCTTATGGTTGAATGGATGTCACCCAGTTTCAACTTAATGGAAAAAAATTGGGAAAATTAAGCAACAATTATCGTTGGGATGTTCTTTGAAATCCCGAGTCCCTCCTCCCTTACCTGTTGCCTGCACTATTAGGGCGCCATATAAAATCAACTATATTATTTAGTAAGCTCACTCACTCACTCATTTCGATAGCTATTGGCTGGAGAACGGTGTCACGTGTCAGCCTTCGCTCGCAAATTAACAGCGACCAGAGATATCATTAGAAGAAATTCGTGGTTATGTCCACGATTTAATAGCTAAGCGACTGCTACCAATTAATTGTCGTAATACATTCATTAACTTTTGGTATTCGTAGCATTTCATAGTTAAAAAGAAATACAGATAAATTTTGAGGTTGAAAAAACGTGGATCTGCTTTTCAGTAAAACATTGCTAATAAAAGCAACATAAAAAACATTTTAAAAAATAAATTACTCATGTTCTCTGCTGTAACCACGAATGCCAATTGTCGTTGTGGCCTAGGATAAATGTCAATTTTATTAAAATTTTCCTTAATGTTGTTGCTTGACCAAAGTTCATGCATTACGGTTTATTTGCTTTTTAGGTATTTTACTGACCACTTCCGTTAATATTATTCATGTTTGCTACACGTGAGTTATTAGGTTATTTAAAATGGACATCAGACCAAATGTATTACCGAATATAGCCGAATTCCTTCCCGTTTCTTGCCCTGAGTCCTTCAACGCTTCTAATGACCTCGACGAGGAATAAAGCAACAAGGAAAAAAAAATCACATTTTGCGAAAAACCACACCAGGAAAATGCCGTGATGGTTCCTTTAGAAGACCATGTCCGGATTGATTCCCGTTCCTGCTCCAGAGTCCTTTACCGCCTCTAATGACCTCAACGTCAACGAGCAGAACATAAATAAATTTAAAAAAAAACATGCATTGGAGAGTGTGCATGTAACTACTGATTTTATTGATAAATAATTACTACCAAAACAATTAAATCTTGTTCCCTTATTAGCTTTCCAAACGCGTTTCACGTGTTTTAAACAAACATCTTCAGCGGTTTCTGATTTTTCAATACACTGTTCTGCAATGCTCTATTCTTGGTAACAGTGATTTTTGTTTCCCTTTTGAGTACCAGGTCGTTTTATTGCTCGTTGTGTCACAAGTAAACTAGAACTGCACTCAAAACCTAGCACTACATTGCACTGTGTATTTTTAGGAGTCGAAACGACAAGCAGAAAATCATATGCTCATCTAAAGGAAAGAAAAAATCACTATTGCCGAAAAGGGACAACAAATAAAGCAATATATTCAGAAAAAAAGGCCGTAGCCGCTGAAGATGGTTCTACAAAAAAAAAGTGAAACGCGTTTTTTTTTTTTTTATCTGCTTCATATTTTCTAATCTGTGTTCCTCTGCAGTTCTTACGTTCGACTGTTTAACCAATCCAGCATGTCTCAAAATATGACCTACCAGCCTGTCTCTTCTTTCTGTAAGCTTCTTCCACAAACTTCTTTCCTCGCTCATTTCCAAAACTCGTTCATTTCGTACGTTGTCTGTCCACTCAATTTTCAGCATTCTTGTGTAACACCACATATCAAACGCTTAAATTTTCTTTTACTTCCATTATCGCTTCTTCTACATACAAATTGAATATTAACGGGGATAGACTAAAACCTCGTCTCACACCCTTTTTAACTGATGCATGTCTCTCATGATTTTATTATAGCCACTTGATTCTTATATAGTTGATAAAGTATCCTTCTATCTCGATATTTTAGACATGACTTACGTGTTTGGAAAGCTAATAAATGAACAAAATTCAATTGCTTCGTCAATATTTATTCAGCATTTATTATTAGCAATTGTGGAAAATAATCCGCAACTTCCAGATATTTGGTTTTATTGCTTTGAATGTTGTTGTAATCAGCCCTCTATAGTAGTTTTCTGGAGTCCTGCGACGCTATCGGGTCACTGCAGACATACTGCTAGTTCAGGTGACCATCGGTCCAGATTTAATAGCTGCGCCGCTGCAATCAGATTGGAGCAGACTAATTAATGCAGCCCGGAGGACGATTTTTCCATTTGTCGCCCAGTTCGCATGAAATACGCCCCACGGAAACAATCAAATCGGTCGCAGGCACGCATGCTGCAGGTAATTAATATGTCGGTCTTCTCGAAACGGCATGACATGTGACGTCGTTTTCCAAGTATTATTAACTTCTCTTCTTCAACGTTTCATCTTCTTTTACGTTTCATCTTCTTCTACGTTTCATCTTATTTTAAGTTTCATCTTCTTTTACGTTTCATCTTCGTTTACGTTTCATCTTCTTTTACTTTTCATCTTCTTTCAAGTTTAATCTTCTTCTACGTTTCATGTTCTTTTACGTTTCATCTTCTTCTACGTTTCATCTTCTTTAACGTTTCATCATCTTTCACGTTTCATCTTCTTCTACGTTTCATCTCCTTTTACATTTCATCTTCTTTTACGTTTCATCTTCTTCTACGTTTCATCTTCTTTTATGTTTCATCTTCTTTTACGTTTCATCTTCTTCTACATTTCATCTTCTTTTACGTTTAATCTTCTTCTACGTTCATGTTCTTTTACGTTTCATCTTCATCTACGTTTCATCTTCTTTAACGTTTCATCTTCTTTTATGTTTCATCATCTTTCATGTTTCATCTTCTTCTATGTTTCATCTTCTTCTATGTTTCATCTTCTTTAACGTTTCATCTTCTTTAACGTTTCATCTTCTTTTATGTCTCATCATCTTTCATGTTTCATCTTCTTCTATGTTTCATCTTCTTTTACATTTCATCTTCTTTCACGTTTCATAATCTTCTACGTTTCATCTTCGTTTACGTCTCATCTTCTTTTACGTTTCATCTTCTTTTAAGTTTCATCTTCTTTTAGGTTTTACCGTCTTTTACGTTTCATCTTCTTCTATGTTTCATCTCCTTTAAGTTTCATCTACTTCTACATTTCATCTTCTTTTACGTTTCATCTTCTTCTACGTTTCATCTTCTTTTACGTCTCATTTTCTTTTACGTTTCATCTTCTTTTAAGTTTCATCTTCTTTTAGGTTTTATCTTCTTTTACGTTTCATCTTCTTCTACGTTTCATCTTCTTTAACGTTTCATCTTCTTTCACGTTTCATAATCTTCTACATTTCATCTTCTTTTACGTCTCATCTTCTTTTACGTTTCATCTTCTTTTAAGTTTCATCTTCTTTTAGGTTTTACCTTCTTTTACGTTTCATCTTCTTCTACGTTTCATCTCCTTTAAGTTTCATCTTCTTCTACATTTCATCTTCTTTTACGTTTCATCTTCTTCTACGTTTCATCTTCTTTTACGTCTCATTTTCTTTTACGTTTCATCTTCTTTTAAGTTTCATCTTCTTTTAGGTTTTATCTTCTTTTACGTTTCATCTTCTTCTACGTTTCATCTTTAACGTTTCATCTTCTTTCACGTTTCATAATCTTCTACATTTCATCTTCTTTTAAGTTTCATCTTCTTTTAGGTTTCATCTTCTTTTACGTTTCATCTTCTTTTAGGTTTTACCTTCTTTTACGTTTCATCTTCTTCTACGTTTCATCTCCTTTAAGTTTCATCTTCTTCTACATTTCATCTTCTTCTACATTTCATCTTCTTTTACGTTTCATCTTCTTCTACGTTTCATCTTCTTTTACGTCTCATTTTCTTTTACGTTTCATCTTCTTTTAAGTTTCATCTTCTTTTAGGTTTTATCTTCTTTTACGTTTCATCTTCTTCTACGTTTCATCTTCTTTAACGTTTCATCTTCTTTCACGTTTCATCTTCTTCTACATTTCATCTTCTTTTACGTTTCATCTTCTTCTACGTTTCATCTTCTTTTACGTCCCATCTTCTTTTACGTTTCATCTTCTTTTAAGTTTCATCTTCTTTTAGGTTTTATCTTCTTTTACGTTTCATCTTCTTCTACGTTTCATCTTCTTTAACGTTTCATCTTCTTTTACTTTTCATCATCTTTCATGTTTCATCTTCTTTTACGTTTCATCTTCTTTTACGTTTCATCATCTATCATGTTTCATCTTCTTCTATGTTTCATTTTCTTTTACATTTCATCTTCTTTTACGTTTCATCTTCTTCTACGTTTCATCTTCTTTTATGTTTCATCTTCTTTTACGTTTCATCTTCTTCTACATTTCATCTTCTTTTACGTTTAATCTTCTTCTACGTTCATGTTCTTTTACGTTTCATCTTCATCTACGTTTCATCTTCTTTAACGTTTCATCTTCTTTTATGTTTCATCATCTTTCATGTTTCATCTTCTTCTATGTTTCATCTTCTTCTACGTTTCATCTTCTTTAACGTTTCATCTTCTTTAACGTTTCATCTTCTTTTATGTCTCATCATCTTTCATGTTTCATCTTCTTCTATGTTTCATCTTCTTTTACATTTCATCATCTTTCACGTTTCATAATCTTCTACGTTTCATCTTCTTTTACGTCTCATCTTCTTTTACGTTTCATCTTCTTTTAAGTTTCATCTTCTTTTAGGTTTTACCTTCTTTTACGTTTCATCTTCTTCTACGTTTCATCTCCTTTAAGTTTCATCTACTTCTACATTTCATCTTCTTTTACGTTTCATCTTCTTCTACGTTTCATCTTCTTTTACGTCTCATTTTCTTTTACGTTTCATCTTCTTTTAAGTTTCATCTTCTTTTAGGTTTTATCTTCTTTTACGTTTCATCTTCTTCTACGTTTCATCTTCTTTAACGTTTCATCTTCTTTCACGTTTCATAATCTTCTACATTTCATCTTCTTTTACGTCTCATCTTCTTTTACGTTTCATCTTCTTTTAAGTTTCATCTTCTTTTAGGTTTTACCTTCTTTTACGTTTCATCTTCTTCTACGTTTCATCTCCTTTAAGTTTCATCTTCTTCTACATTTCATCTTCTTTTACGTTTCATCTTCTTCTACGTTTCATCTTCTTTTAGGTCTCATTTTCTTTTACGTTTCATCTTCTTTTAAGTTTCATCTTCTTTTAGGTTTTATCTTCTTTTACGTTTCATCTTCTTCTACGTTTCATCTTCTTCTACGTTTCATCTTCTTTAACATTTCATCTTCTTTCACGTTTCATAATCTTCTACATTTCATCTTCTTTTACGTCTCATCTTCTTTTACGTTTCATCTTCTTTTAAGTTTCATCTTCTTTTAGGTTTTACCTTCTTTTACGTTTCATCTTCTTCTACGTTTCATCTCCTTTACGTTTCATCTTCTTCTACATTTCATCTTCTTTTACGTTTCATCTTCTTCTACGTTTCATCTTCTTTTACGTCTCATCTTCTTTACGTTTCATCTTCTTTTAAGTTTCATCTTCTTTTAGGTTTTATCTTCTTTTACGTTTCATCTTCTTCTACGTTTCATCTTCTTTAACGTTTCATCTTCTTTTACTTTTCATCATCTTTCATGTTTCATCTTCTTTTACGTTTCATCTTCTTTTACGTTTCATCATCTATCATGTTTCATCTTCTTCTATGTTTCATTTTCTTTTACGTTTCATCTTCTTTCACGTTTCATCTTCTTCTACGTTTCATCTCTTTTTACGTTTCATCTTCTTTTACGTTTCACTTCTTTTACGTTTCATCTTCTTCTACGTTTTATCTTCTTTTACGTTTCATCTTCTTTCACGTTTCATCTTCTTTTACGTTTCATCTTCTTTCAAGTTTCATCTTCTTCAACGTTTCATCTTCTTTTACGTTTCATCTTCTTTCATGTTTCATCTTCTTTTGCGTTTCGCCCACCACGAACCACGTAGTTCCATATAGGGGTATAACGGAAATCCACATCCGCAAGTGCGGAACTTTCCCGTAAAATCCTACCTCTGCTTCTGCAATTTTTTATTCGAATGTATAGCGGATATTTTGTATATTCTGCAATATACATTAGGGGGCATCCGTAAATTACGTGAGGTGTTTTTCCGAATTTCTGGAACCCCCCCCTTCTGGGGAGATTTTTGAGATCTACTTCCAACCCCCCCCCCAACCTCTGGTGAGATCTGGTTCATGAGACCCCCCCTAGAAATCGCCCTGGAACTGGAAGGAATTTGGCCATGGTCTTTTGAAGGAAGCATCCTGGCATTCGCGTGGAGTGATCTGGGTAAACCATGGATAACCCAAATCTGGATGCTCGGACGGGGATTCGAACCGGCGTACTCCCGAATGCAACACCAGAAATGACTATGGAAATGGTCTCCGTAGCATACGCTTCATGGGAAATAATTTCACTTCAGTTAAATTCATTCTATTAGCCAATCCCGCATCTCTTATAATATGGCCTACCATGTTGTATCTTCTTTTTGTGAGACTTTTCAAAACACTTCTCTCCTCTCTTACCAATTCAAAAACTCGTCTATTTCGAAATTTATCCGTACACTTAATATCAAGCATTATTTTATAGCATTACAATTCAAACGCTTCAATTTTCTTTTCTTTTTTTGGCGTATTCCTACGATGCTCTTCGGAAGAAATACAGCGTTTCTGTATAATATATAAGGTACTTTCATTAAGATCCTAAACAAATGAAACCATTTGCAGGAAGTCTTCCATGATTCCTGAAGAGTACCAAATTAATTAATTAATTATTATTAATTTAATTTAATTCGATGGAGCTAACGCACCATTGTCAATTTCCCATTTCATCCAATTACCCCATTTTACATTATTTTTTAAACTTTCTTTTATAGTTGCAATGTTAAATTCCTCCCCCATTTAGTTCCCGATTTACAAATTTTGATTTTAAATTATTGAAGCGTTTCTTGGTAAATTATTCAGCACTTTACTTGGTAATTTGTTCCAATCCCTGAAACTCTTAGCAACAAAAGAAAATTTTCCCACTCCCTTATACACGAAATCGAGTGCCAGCTTGTGGTCATGGTCGCCTTTCCCCTTTCACTCACCATACATAATTCTTTGACCAATATCCTTCCAAGCCGCAAAACCAGCATATGCCCTGTACATTCCCAGCACTCTCTTCACCTTCCTCCTTTCCTGTAGCGTTTTGGCGTTCCAGTTACGACTAAACACGCGACTTGTGCATCATTCCAGCTGTGGAAGACAGTTCCGATTGAATTAACCAGTAGCGGGGGAGATGGAGTGGGCTGATGGGTCAGTCAGAGCCATCTGGTAGCGTCCCACGGCTCTCAGAGAGCCTCCAGCGGTCTGCAACTGGAGTCTGCACAAGTAGCCGCTAATCCAGTCCCCACCCCGCGTCGAACAGACAACATCCAAAGTGTCGAATGCACTCTGCCGTCCACTGGTATGGGTCTCTTGATGCAACACTGTATTGCGTCCACCGCAGAGTGGGTACTCTCGAGTTTCAAACAATGCGTTGTAATATTACTCGAGATTTAATAGTGCTGTACCGATTAATCCGAGAAAACCTTAGAAGCACAAATAATGCTCATTGATTTGAAAATTCAGGTTATTTGGTCCATAATGGTCATAAATCCATCACAGTAATTATATTTATCAAATTTTAATAACCTTTTTCGTAGTTCTGTCTTCTCAGTTGTAAATACGAGGACTGGTTTGTATGGAGCTAACGCTCCAGTCACAATTACCCTATTCATCTTTATTTTTTGAAAAAATTGTTTTATAATTGGAGTGTTAAGTTATAATTGGAGTGTCCCCAATTTACTTTTTCGATTGACAAATTTTAATTTTAAATTCCTTAAGCGTTTTTGGTAAATTATTATTCACTTCACTTGGTAATTTGTTCCAGTACCTTTCACCTTTACCAACAAAACAATATATTCCCACTCCATCATGCATGAAATCGAGTGCCAGCTCGTGATCATGGTCATCTTTCCCCTTCCATGCAGTATTCCTAATTCTTTAACCAATATCCCTCCAAGCCCCATCGCCAACATATGCCCTGTACATTCCCAGCACTCTCTACACCTTCCCCCTTTCCTCCAATGTCTCCCAATCCAGCTCCTTTATCATATCATTTACTGACTGGGTCCTGCGATAATTTGCACAAACAAATCAAGCTGGTCTTCTTTGCACATTCTCCAACTCCTGTATTTGATAATCAAAATGTGGGTTACAAACTACACCACCGTATTCAACCAGTGGTCTGACAAAAGTTTTGTTTATGCCCAATTTCCTAACTTCTCTGGTACATCCTCTCATTACCCTCTCCAGTAAATGAAGAATTTTGTAATTTTTTCCTACCACCTTCCCAGTGTGCTTTGCCCAATTGTGTTTGTTATCAGACGCAACATATTTACACTTAAAGCTTTCAACAAGCAAATCCGACCCCACCCTATAATCATAATTAAACTTTAGGTTTTGTCTGTTGTTAGCACTACCTTTTTGTCCTCTCTCTGCTGATTTGATGTGATGTCAAAACATCGCACTACACACCCAACCTCTGGAACCCGCGTCTGATTGCCCCGGCTCTCGCCCGCTGTCTGTCGGAGTGCTTTGCCAGGCGCCTTTGTTCTTTTCCCCGTAATGAACGCCGGAGACTCGGCGACTCTTTGGAGCGCTGTTTGAACCCGCCGACCCGGGGTGTAATGACGTCACGGGGCGTAATCGCCTTACTGCTGATAAGGCGCCGCTCCTGAAAGCGACGCTGCTGCCATCTATCTGGCTCGGGCTCCTCCTCAAGCTCCGAGGCCCCCGCGGGTGCGATAGGGTAACAAGTGCCTAGCCGGCTGAGCGCCCCGACTACCTGCAAACACTTGCCGACGAAGAGACGGCGCGAAATAGACGCCCTCTTAATGAAGTTTACAGTCGGCTTAATAAGACTAATTACACATCTGCATTCGCACTTCCGGCCTGGCAGTCTATTTCACTTACCTTAAGTACGTTACTAACCGTCCCGACATTAAGATCTCCCACAAACTCACTCCTGTCTGGGAACAGAGAGTTTCTTACTAATCATAAGTACGTCTCTAACATTTTCAACACATTGTAATAGCCCTTGGACCAATCTTCCAACTAATTTCAGTACTTAAATTTTGATAATCTTGGTGTCTGAGAGGTTGTCAAATTACAAGTATCTATACGGCCAATTTGAATAGTACCGGTACTACTATTTATAATAAAATATCTTAAGCTCCTTTAGTTTGGAGAAAGGAAAAACTAATTTCATTTTTAATACAATTATATCTGGAAAAGTAAAAGCGAGGAGAAAAGCGTACAGTACCGTTTATATAAGAGATCATAGGCTACAGCAATCTTTGGAAGAAAAAAAGAGCAACAACGTTAAAAAAATATAATGTCGATTTATTATTGATAACAGGAAGAAATTTGAACACATGCAGAAGATTTTAATAATGTAAATTAATCCAAATACCAATTAGAAGTATATTCAAAGCATTGTGGAATTGTTTGAGATATGCCGGTTATGTTCAAAAACTATTTCGCTTCTACAAAAGGACAGATTGATATTCGATGGATGGACAGATAGTGATTTTGTTTTTATGGAC
>JARYHS010002071.1:0-15963 GCA_031002005.1 Vandiemenella viatica | reverse complement strand
TAGGAGGTGCAGAGCGAGGGTTCTGGGTGATGGCAAGGGAGATTGGTTTTTTGACGAGATCATGGTGGGATCGGCAGGACATGAGGGCATGGGATAGTTTTTGGGAGTAACTGGAAATTGATTCATGATCGGAACAGATACGTCTGCCACGGATTGCAAGGCCGTATAGAAGGGAACATTTGGTGTGGAAGGGGTGACAACTGTCAAAGTGTAGGTACTGTTGTAAATTAATTGATTTGATGTGTATAGAGGTGTGGAGGGCACCCTGTCATAAGGTGATATCCACGTCAAGGAAGGTGACAGAGGTGTGGGAATATGACCGGGTGAAATTGATGGAGTGACTTTTATTGAGTGAGTTAAGGAGATCTAGGAGATGGTCTTCCCCATGGGCCCAGATCATAAATATATCATCTATGTATTTGAACCACACAAGGGGATAGTTCTTCAGAAAATTTTCCTCCAGACAGCCCAGGAAGAGGTTGGCATAGGATGGGGCAACATGGGTATCCATGGCAGTGCCGCGTATCTGATGATAAATCTGGAAGTTGAAGGAGTAGTAATTTTTGGAGCGGATAAGTTGGCAAGTTGTATGAGAAAGGATGTTCTGGGAAGACTGTTTGGAGGGCGCATATCCAGGAAGTGTTGGGGAATATAGGTGTACAAGGAAGTTATGATAATGGAAACAAGGAGGGAGTCTGGAGGTAGTGGCCTGGGGACTGTGGACAGATGCTCCAAAAAATGTGGGGTGTTTTTGACGTAGGAAGGAAGATTCTGCACAATAGGTTGGAGGTGTTGATCCACCAAGGCTGAAATCCGTTCAGTGGGGGAACCATATGCCACAACTATAGGTCGAGCCGGATTGTCAGCCTTGTGTATGTTGGGGAGAAGGTATAAGGTGCGTGTGCGGGGATTCTGAGGGGTGAGAAGGGATAAGTATTGTGAAGAGAGGCCTTTTTAGGGGCCCAGGCGGTCCAGGAAGGAGCAAATTTTAAGGCAGATGGTAGAGGTGGGATCTGTGGCGTGTGGACGATAACTATTAGTATCGGAAAACTGTTTAAGGGCCTCCGCATTGTAGTCACTGCGGTCCATGACCGCAGTGGTGGAGCCCTTATCTGCTGGAATGATGATGATATTTTTGTTACTGGACAGTTCTCTCGTGGTCCAGATTTCGGTAGGGCTGAGGTTATTGGAGTTGGGAATAAAGTTGAGGAAAGGTTTTGAGGATAGGGTGGATGTGATGAGGTCTTGAAAAAGAAGGAGGGGATGGTTTTTGGGAAGTGGAGGAGGATCTAGTTGGGATGGTGGTTTGAACCGCTCAAAACTGGACTCAATCTCACCTCGCGGGTTGTTACTCTCTGTTGTGGTATCAAAGTAATAACGCCAGCAGAGAGTGCGGCAGAACGCAAGAGAGTTCCGGACCAGAGCAGTGTGGTCGAACTTAGGACTAGGTGAGAAGGAAAGTCCCTTGGATAGGATAGAGAGTTATGGTTTAGACAGAGAAGTGGATGAAAGGTTGACCACTAACCGTTGTGGTGTATTCATGGGTGGGGCAGTGGGAGCTAATGCAGATGAGTGTGGCATATTAAAAATGTGGGCAAGACATGGGGCTTTGGCAACCAGGGGAGGAGATGAGTTGTGCTTCATATGTGAAGAGTGTTGGTAGGGAAAAGGCAGGCCTAGAACAAGATAACTTTTCAATAAATTAGATAGCTTGTGGAGATGTTTTTGTGCACATTTCTGTTGCAACTGCCTGCACTCAGTAAGAATTTGTTGAAGATGTTGAGTTGGAGTGTGACAGACAAAGAACCTTGTGGAAAGAGGAAAATTGACTAGAATGTTGGTGAGATTTAGTACATATTGCTGGAGAACAATATGGGTGAGAGTAAGCGATTGTGTAAAATGAAAGGCATGGAGGGTTGTGGGTGGCAACCAGTGACTGGTAATTTTATGGTCAGACCATGTTAAAAAGAGAGGCATGATTGAAGGAGAAGTATATGGGAATGGAGTCTAGTGAGGTGGATGGCATGAAAACCGAATTGTTTCAAGTAATGTTCAATTGGGGACATGTTTCTAAAGAAAGTTGTGGGGAGAACAACAGCACACATCCAGTTGAGAAGATAAAAACGGGAAATATTTAGAAATTTTAATTAACACGGTCACAGGCACCATGGAAAAATTTGATTTTTTATTGTTATTTAAGCGGTCCGAACAATACCTACACTTTGACAGTTGTCACCCCTTCCACACTAAATGTTCCCTCCTACACAGCCTTGCAATCCATGGCAGACATATCTGTTCCAATCATGAATCACTTTCCATTTACTCCCACAAACTAACCCATGCCCTCATGTCCCGCCGATAGTCACCATGATCTCGTGGAAAAACCAAGCTCTCGTGCCATCGCCCACAACCCTTGTTCTGCACTTCCTAAAACTGACTGTGAACCAACAGTCATCACCCAGTTCTTTCCTGGCCTGGAATCAGTCATCCATATTTTCCGCCATGGGCATAACTTCCTACAGTCCTTCCCTTAAATGCGTTGTAACGACCAAACGTTGCTTGGGGTTATACAACATTCGCATTAACTTGATCGTGTTGCCTGTATAACTGATACCTTTTCTCGAAGATGCTATAGTTCTTTAAACCGGCCACCAAGCTATTAGTTTACCCTGTAATAGCTTACAGGTCATACATAAATGAAAGATAGTCACTGAAGTTACTAGTTTAAATATATTCTGAAAGTTTAAAAGTTAAAGCTGGTATCAGACTACACTTATTGAAAACATATAGGCAAATCGAACTTCGAAATCACATATGAAGATGCAGGTTATCCTCCAAGGCACAACACTGATGAAGCATTCACTCTTGCAAACATATTTTCTATTTGCAGTCCCAAAATTAGAGTGAGCTTCAAGAAAGTTCTCAAACACTGCTTCTGCTGACTTCTTAAACTAACATAAAAAAGTTCTTTCACTGAGTTTATCTTTAAGTTTCCTTAAAGTGAATAAGTAAGTCGACGAACGTGTTCCGAGGTGAGATAGTTGAACTTTCAGTAGTTACATTTTGAACTTTACCCTCGCGGAGCAAAGCGTACTGCTACTTCAAAACTACCTGCTTAAAAACTGTTTGGCAACTATCCCCGACTGCCTGCGCTGGTCGGCTTTTTATAGGTAGGCTTATCTATGGCTGAATCGCCGTGGAAACCGGTGTATTCCCGTGCGGGAACACTATTCTTTAATGAATTAGACAAAGCTCCCACTCCTGTGGAACACTAATTTTACTCGGATTTTCCCGAAATTTTAATATGCTATAGTTTAATTTATTCCCGATCTTTTTGGTCATGACAAATTTTCTCGTAATTATTCTCATTTAAGAGCTATTAATATCTAAAAGTCACACATGGTGATGCTATCACATGTCAACACTAAAACTTTGTTTTTCTTACTTTAAATTTCAAGTTACCTCTGAACTGTTATATGTTTGTTATTAACTGAATTTTTCTCTCTCATTTAAGCATACTTTTATCTTTCTAGCTCTTTTTTCTAAAAAGATCGAATTATTTTGATTTGAAATATCTCCTTACATAAATTTTGAAAAGCACACAAAAACCGCATTAAAGTGATTGTCATTCTCCACTTAGTGGAAATAAATGCAACAAAATTCATCATGACTGAAAAATAACCTTATTTGAGTATTATGTCATTTACAAAAATGTATTAGAATTATTTAAAGTGCTTTCTTGTTAAGAAAATGGTTATAAAAGTTCTTTACTATACAACTATATGAGATTTACCCCCTTTTAATTGGTTTTAGCTGGAAAATGAACTTATAACAAGGTTATGTTCCGAGATGAAAAGTGCTTTACTATTGAAAGTTATTTGGTATATTCATTGTACGTAATTCACCTCTTGTTGAATAGTTTAGGTAATATAATAGGTATATAACAGTGTCTCCTTCTTCCTAAAATCCTACCCAATGCTCCCCGCACTTGCTTCGGCAGAGCACCCAATCTGAATAATATCCTGGTCCAAAAGTATTTACCTTCTGACTCTCCTAGACCTCCACAGGGATCTTTCCCTTGTAACAGACCCCAATGTAAAATATGCAGCATGAATCCTGCCATCACCACTTCCTCTTATCCTGTCACAGGAGAATCTTTTCCTATAATTGGACATGCTCGTACGTGTGTTACCAATCACCTTATTTACCAACTCACCTGTCTCCATTGCACTGCTTCCAACATTGATCTCAGCATTCAACAACTATCCTACAGGATGATTGGCCACAGGCAAAAAGTTTATACTTCCAACCCAGACCATCCAGTGGCAATGCATGTCAACTTTCATGATTCGAACAACTTCGACATTAGAGCTGTTAAGAGTTTTTGTAAACACCACCACTCTTTTAGAACTCTGCAGATGGGAACTAGCCTACCAACATATCCTTGACACCAAGGCACCCCTGGCCTTAACCTATCATGTTTTATGTACATACGTACACACACACATTTATTTCTACCTTCATTTATTTACCCCCATAGCCGATCAAAATAAAATTGTAATTTTTTAATAGTAATTTTTAAACAGGCCCCACCGAGACTATCTTGTTCCACTTTTGTCACTGTTCAACCTTATTCCACCTTTGTTTCATTCATGTGGCGGGTCAGGATGTGATCACATTTATCCCCTGCCATGTCTCGCCTCTCACGTGACTAATGATTTTCACCAAAATATTGTGCAATTTGTTTGTTTCTGTGTTTTTACGTGTTCATCTCGCCCTCCTGCCTTGTAAGTGACGGGTTATTTTTCCCTATCCTATCTTATTTTTAGTGCCCAGCGGCAGTTTCTTCTGTCGAGGTCACTTTTGAAATAGTAGGATTTCTGGAAAATTTTAAGGTAAAGAATAAAGTCGCGTTCCGAGCCGCGTGGCGATATTGACAAATAACATGTGAGCAAGAGTTGTCACTTGTGAATCCTTCCAGAACATTTGCAGATGCTACACTTTGTTTCCATTATCCATATCCATTTAAGAAAATACAGATATACCCATTATTCCGCATAGTGTGGAGTTGGACACTGTTTTTCTAAACAGACACAGCAGGTATCGTAAAGACCTAGAGCTTCTAAACGTGGAGAGCAGAAATCAAGCCTGATAGTATACCATCGCAATTTCAAGAAAGGAGATCAAAGAGGCATTATGAGTACGGGTCGGATCTTTGGGACAAGTCTTTTTTTTCCTTCCTTCTTTTTGAGCTGAATTTTTGAATTAAACACTGATTCAATGTGTTTGATTATATTTAAATGTATTTTATATATCATATAAATGTATGTTCGAACTATTTTACTAGTTTCGATCATATTTTGATAATATTTATGGTCATATTTTAAGGAAAAATCTGGTAGTTTTTTTTAATAGTACTGGGTATTCACTAGATATAGATGAGAAGAAATTACGATAATTATTCACAGAACTGTACTTTGCTATACAGGTATAGGGGGGGGGGGGAGACTGATTTTCACAGGAGTCGGAATTCACCAGTCAAAGTTTTAAATTATTGTCACTATCTAAACGTAAAGTTCCACCCGCCTTTTAATCTTGACAATACAGCAGAAGCATGACTCTGTCAATCCGTGTCAATCAATATCTCAATGAAATATCCTCAGTCATCGTTAAAACTGCAGTGTATCAGTGAGTAGACTTACCGCCATGCCGAAAACAAAATTTTGTGAAAGTGCGAAGTTTCAAAGCTACATAAGGGAATTTGGAGAGCAGTATTTTAGTACAGATGAAAGAGTTCTATTCTATAAATTATCTGAAATTAATGTGACTTCAACAAAATTATTTAAAATTTAATTTCGCAATGGTTCAATGAGTGCATGGAAGCAAATTATGCTGTCTACATGAAAGCGACACTAATAGATAAAATAAATGATGTATAATTGTGCATTTTTTATGTATACTAAATTTAAATGTTTGGTCATATTTTGTAATTTTTAGGTCAAGTTTATTCATTTTTAGGTTATATTTGCCTGCATATTTCTCTATTTTTTGTTATTATTACTATTTGTTATGAAGATCCGAACCCCAGTTATGAGCAACTGACTGATCCCTTTAACAGCTATCTGCAGGCAAGAGAAGCAAAATATATGTATACTTTTGATGAATTGTTATTTTGTCATCTTGTGATATTGTGCAAGATCAGAATGAGATCAGCAAATAAATGCAAGTACAATGATGACTATTTTAAATACGGTTTTATCCGCATGCGTAGGGGTGGTGTTGAACATCCTCAGCGTTTTATTTGTTAATAAGTATTGAGCAAGGCTGCCATGAGTTTCATTTATCTGAAGCCACATTTGTTAACAAAACACATCTCTATAAATGACAAACCAAAAGAGATTTTTGCTGTGAAATAAAAAATATGATAGTACTGGATCTCTTATTCACTCCGAAAATGTGCTTGTAGCTTCCTATAAAATAGCAATTCCTATATCCAAGGGCAAGAAAATCCATATTACTGGAGAGAATTATTGCTGAAAGCAGCTAATACTGTTTTTGGAACAGAGAGAAGACAAAAATTAACTCAAATACAGATTTCTGACTACACAGCAAAACATAGCATTGATAATATGGCCAATGACCTAAAAAAAAAAAAAAAAAAAAATCAAGCAGTAAATGGAATAAAACAATTGCCATGTTTGTGATATAGTTAGAGGAGAGTGCAGACATTGCAAAATGTTCACAATCATTAGTTCATGTTCGATACATTGAAAAGGAAACGGTAAAAAATGAGCCATTGTTTTATACAGAGTTAGTGACAATTACAAAGGCTGTTGATGTGATAAAAGCAGTCTCAGATTTCTTCAACAAATATGAACTTTCATATATGAACCTCAATGCTTGGTTCTCACTCAGGATTCATGCAATCAGACAGAGAAAATGCTGTCATTGTAAATCACAGTTTCATATACTATCAAGCCTTGACAGCTAAGACACATTCAAACAAATTCTGATTTTTTTAAATACTGCAGTGAAATTGCAAATTCCATTTTAAAAACTGTATTAAGTACTTGTCTTTTTACAGCCTTTTGTGAAGATTTGGGAACAGATGACTAGACACTAATTTCACATGAAAGTGCACCAACTCGTAAAAGGAAATATGTTGGAACGATTATTTGAACTCTGAGATGAAGTATGGCATTTTTCAAAAATCAGAAACAAAATGAATTGGCTAGTTGACTAAATTTCAAAAATAGGTTAATACTTTACCTTAGTATCTATTTTAATAAAAAAAACATTATTTTCAAAAAATCGGATTTTTACATTGTGTATTTTAAAAAATGATTTTAAATTTACCTCAAAAACACTCAAGACTGTCATGGCATCTTGAATGATGTCACACCACCCGAACAAAACCAAAGCAGTCACATATGTATATCACAGCTGTTAAGTGTTCTTTAATTAAAAATTAATTCCTCATTTTATAAATACTGTGTAGTGCCCCAGTATAAAAGTACAACAATAAAAACATCAAACAGGTTATTTATATATGTTCAAAACAATGAACAAATATGGAAAAAGTGGTTAAAATTTTCAAGGAGGGCGGATGCTCATAGTTTATCTGCAGATTTAAGAACCTATTTTTGTGAAGATTATTTTGATGTAAGTGTTTGTGCACTATATATTTCTAAATCTACTGATGAATTTTGCAGAACCACTACTTTTCAAGTATTGATAACATAATAAGGTATGAGCCGAGGTTGTTTTGGTTTTATGATTTAAAATCTTTCTTTAGTGTTACGTTTAATATAATAAACACACTCTGGCAGTACTGTCATTACCATGGTGCCACAATCTGATGATAGATTCTTATGCAGCTCGATGAAACAAATTGTTAAAAAAAAGAATATATATATATCATGGTTCTCGAGATATCTTAACTGAAAGGTGATGTTAGGCTAATATGAAGCTTGAAGCAGACTGGAAATTGGCAGTGCCATAGCTTTAAAATCTGCCATACCTGTTTTTGAAGATATACTTTTCTAGAAAAGGTGTATATAAAAGCAAAAAGAAACATACCTTAGATGTGATGCAAATGAAAAGTTACGATATGGACACGGCAAAGAAATAATATTACCTAACAACAACCATATCCAATGACAATATTCACGCCAAAGATAGTATCGAAGTGAAGAACAAAATCTTTTGTTATTTCGCTTAGGTCTTCTTACTGGTTTAGCTATTTAGCACTTGCTTATACCTTGCAAATGTAACCTCATGCCTGTATCGATTAATTCACAAAACGTATGTCTAAATAGGTTATTGTTTGTAAAACTGAAATAATGCTACTTAAGCTTATAATGTATAATTGACACTTGTGTATACTTGCATCGTAGTTTTAACATTGCAGAATTCCAATGAGCAAAAGTCGATGTTCGATGCGAAAAATCTGCCAGGTGTTACAGAGTCAGTTTTGGGCAAATTGCTACTGTTGGCTTTGCTAAGTCCTGGTTACGTATCTTGTCTTTCAGCATATAACTGAGAACAACTATTAATGTGACTACAGTTGCTACAAACGAATAATTTACCAAGTAAACTGTTCTGTTCCACGAAAATGTCAATAACAACTTTGGCGTCTCAGTTGGCATGACATAATGCTTTCCCATTGGCATTCACAGTCACATGACTGAATGCCTGATTTTGTCAAATTTATTTTCTAAAAATAATAATAATCTTTATCATTTATAATAAATAATTTTGTTTTTGTGATCTCCTTAGCATGATTAATCTTTAAAAACTAAACTATGGAAAAAGGAAACTGCTTTAGGCAATATAATTGCAAGGAAAGGGAAAATGACTCATCACTCACCAAAGTTGAAGGCAGCGACGAGAGAAGAACACATATCACGAACACACAAATAAACTCAATATTTCGGTTACTAAACCTTATTCATGACGGAGAAAATGAGTCATGAGGCTTGGGAGGTACACACACGCCGAGGGTTGCTACATGGTAGCAACCCTCGGCATGTGCACACCTCGCGAGCCTAATGACTCATTTTCTCAAGGTGACACAGGTGTGGGAATATGAACAGGTGAAATTGATGGAATGATTGTTGTTGAGTGAGTTAATGAAATCCAGGAGGTGGTCTTCCCCATAGGCCCAGATCATGAATATATCATCTATATATCTAAACCACACGAGGGTACTGAAGTGGCAGTTCTTCAGAAATTTTTCCTCCAGACGGCCCAGGAAGAGGTTGGTACAGTACAGGGCCATGTGGGTACCCATGGCAGTGCTGTGTATCTGGTGATATATCTGCGAGTTGAAGGAGTAGTAGTTTTTGGAGAGCATAAAGTTGGCAAGGGATATGAGAAAGGATGTTCTGGGAAGAGAGTTCAGAGGGCGCATATCCAGGAAGTGTTGTGGGGACTGGATGCCAATATCTCTCACCTTGAAGGCCTCAGTTCCCTTCAACACTTCATGGATATGCGCCCTCCGAACTCTATTCCCAGAACATCCTTTCTCATATCCCTTAACAACTTTATCCTCACCAAAAACTAATTCTCCTTCAACTCCCAGATTTATCACCAGACACGTGGCACTGCCATGGGTACCCGCATGGCCCCGTCCTATGCCAATCTCTTCCTGGGCTGTCTGGAGAAAGATGCATCTGTTCCAATCCGGAATCAATTTCCAGTTACTCCCAAAAACTATCAAAGCCCTCATTTCGCACTGATACCCCCATGATCTTGTGGAAAAACAAATCCCCCAAGCCATCTGCCACAACCCTCATTCTGCTTCTCCTAAAACTGACCGTGGACCAACACTTGTCACCCAGTTCTTCCATGGCTTGGAATTCGTCAACCTGATTCTCCGCCGTTGGCATGACATCCTACGGTCCATCCCTGAAATGCATCTCCTTATTCCTAAAATCCTACCCATTGCTCCATGCACTTGCTTCAGCAGACCACCCAATCTGAAAAACATCCTGGTCCACAAGTATTTAACCTCCGACTCTCCTAGACCTTCACAGGGATCTTTCCCTTGTAACAGACCCCGCTGTAAAACATGCAGCTTGCACCCTGCCACCACCACTTACTCTAATCCTGTCACAGGAGAATCCTTTCCCGTAATTGGACATGCAACATGTGCTACCACTCACCTTATTTACCAACTCGCCTGCCTCCTACATTGGTCTCACCGCTCAACAACTATCCTACAGGATGAATGGCCACAGGCAAAAAGTTTATACTCCCAACCCAGACCATCCAGTGGCAATTCATGCCAACTCACATGATTCGTACAACCTCAACACCTGTTTCACAGTTAGAGCTGTTAGAGTTTTTCCAAACACCACCACCCCTTCAGTACTCCGCAGTTGAAAACTAGCCTACCAACAAATTCTTGACACCAGGCACACCCCTGACCTAAAACTACACTAAACCTGTCACTTATTATCTTTCATTTCATTTTACAGTCAGTTACTCAAATTTCATTTATTCAAATTACATTTTTAATGTATATATTTCTACTTCCATTTATTTTCGCCAATAACGGATCTAAATAAAATTATAATATTCACTTTTTGAATTAGGCTACACAAAGATTACTTTGTTCCACTTTTATTGCTGGCCAGCTCCTGCAATGCCACCCCCACCCTGTGTTTCCGCCTTTATTTCAATCATGTGGCGGGTCGGGATGTGACCACATCTTTCCCCCTGCCATATGTCTCGCCTCTCACATGATTAAGGCTCATGCCAAAATATTGAGAAATTTGTTTGTTTTTGTGATTTTTACGTGTTCTTCTTGCCCTCTGCCCTTAATCTGTGGTAAGTGATGGGTAGTTTTTCCCTATCCTTTCTCATTCTTAATAGCACAATACAATAAGTCAAAAATAATAACATACACACATAAGCAAAAAATTAGACCCATAAAAGTTAGAGGTCTATAGAATTATTTTTGACATTTTACTGGTCCTCAAACTGAAAAAGTTGAGAAATGTTGCTATATGGGATTCATATCACAGAGGACTCATGAATAGTAACAAGGAAGTGCAGAGTAGAGCTGCTGGTTTTGTGCCCACATGCTATAGCCCTTATTAAAGTGTCAAAGACTGAGCTAGTGTTGTCAAGCAGACAGTTGAAATAGTTTCCAAATGGATATTAGCAAACATGCAAACATCAATATTCTTTTAAAACTGTGGAAGAATGATTATCCCATTAACTTAATTAGACCACAATGACAGGAGAGATCAAAGCTGGGAAATAAGGCACAACCCTCCAGGTGGTGGGTGATGGGCAACAAGGTGAAACAGTGGACAGCCTGCAGGGATGAAATACAGTGGGTACCAAGAGAGCCCTGCAACCAATATAGTTGCTGTGAAGGCCCTGCAGGAACCTTAAAAAACATGCAGTCAGCACAACTTTGGTGAAGCTATGATAGGCCTAGCAAGACAGTAGTGGATTGAGCTTGCTTTCAAAACTAAGCACAGACTCAGAAAGGATATATGTTGCATACAATGAACTTGGGCACAGACTGGACTAACAGTTGGAACAATCAACATCTTGTCACTAAAGGGGAAGGAACAGGAAATTATCAGTGTAATGGAATAGAGGAACAGAAGTATAAAAGGATTAAGTAAAAGAAAATGGAAAGGATACAAAAGTAAGGAAATAGGAACATCACACAAATTCTGGAGGTTTGGAGAACTGGACAGTGGGTGTAATAGCATAGTAATTGTTTTAGATGACAAACTGGCTGGAAAAGTCAAATGCTAGCTGCACCAACCAAAGGATATTGAAATTTTCAGACACAGTAGATATCCACATGTATGGTCCTCAAGATGGGTGTACAGAAAAAGGAAAACAAAAATTTATATAAGATCTGGAGGCAGAAATCAAGATAGGAAAGATTATCCTAATAGGAGATTTAAATGTCAAAGTAGATAAAGACAGAACAGGGTATGAAGATACAGGAAGCCATGGTGCAGAACCAAGGGAAAAATATGGAGAAGCCTAACAGGCTACACAGTTCAGCAAATCTCTTTACCCAAAATTAACAGACGTAAAAGTCATACCAACTGTGAACCTTGGAGGAGATCACCGGTTGGTTGTAGCAGACCTTTATAAAAAAAAAAAAAAAAAAAAAAAAAAAAAAAAAAAAAAAAAAAAAAAAAAAAAAATCAGCTTCAGCAAAACAACAAGAAAGGGGATCAGTTGTTAGAAGCTGGCAGATAGGAGCACAGAGGAAGCATTTCAGGAGGGGATAAAGGCCAAGTTTCTTAAGTATGAAACAAAATCAGCAGAAGAAGAATAGAGAAGATTTACCATAGAACAACAGTAAAGGCAGCATAAAGGAAATGAGGAAGGAGAAGGAATCACCTTGGTGGAATTTGAATACAGCAGAAGCTATAAAAAGGAGGAACAGTGCATGGAATGAGAGGTTTCAAGACAGAACAGAAGAGAAGAGAAAAGAGCTAGATGGAAACAATTAGTGAAAGCCTCAGAAAAAAATGATAAACATAGGAAAGGTAACATGTTGGGATGAATTCACAGAGAAATTGAAGACAAGCTAAAATGGAAATAAGAAAATACTGTATGGGATGGTAAGAGACAAAACAAAATCTAGAGATATGCTGACCAAAGCACTGGACAAATCATATTAAGTGTAATAAAAAGAGCAATAAGTTTTGGCAATATGGAAAGAGTACTTCTAAGACCTGTTGGACGAAATGGAAGAAAATCCAGGAAAAACTAAAGAAAAGATAATACAACAGCTTTAAAAATGGAAATGAAAGAGCATGCTGGAGCTAGAATTAGCAGGTAAAGTAATACTAAACAGGAAACCACCAGGAACAGATGAAGTCAAAGCAGAAATGGTAAAAGCAGCAATGGGAATCCAATAGTTGTAGTGAATTCTAACGCACAGTTTGGAAATATGGCCTGGAGATAAGTGTAGATATTGAAGCTAGCAAGAAACACTGGCCCATCAAAGGATGTGTTAGTTGATGGTGGGAAATTTGAATCAGAGTGGTTTGTGTATTTGTGAAGCAAGGTAACTACCTATCAATGGAAATACGGAGGAAAAATATGGCAGAGAAAAAGGAAGGGTGGACAGCTGTATCATCAGATAAAGGATATAATCTGGAGGTGGAACATTGGGATGGATGCCACAATCTTGCTCTATAAAGTATGTTACCAACCTGTATTAATGTATCGCTCTGAAAGATGGACTTTGATGAGTTTTCCCGAGCAGGACAGAGAAACGATAAAACCACAAATGAAAACATCAGGGAGAGATTAGAAGTTGAAGCATTGGAAGAGATATTAACAAAGGAAAAAACTGTAGTGGCCGAGGCACAGAATTAGGATGGAGGATGGAAGAATGCTGAAATTAGCACTCTTGAACATTGGGAAGGTAAGGAAACCAATTTAAAGACTACAGACAAGACGGATGGGCCAAGTGAAGATAGACATAGAAGCAAAGGGAGTTGTTTAGAGACAAGTGGTGGAGGAAAAATCTTGGAGTGGTCTCAGACATGGAAGAGAATGTGCCATATGAACTGCAATAGCAGAAATGTCTAAAAATAATTATGCTGATGATGGTGATGGTAAAGATGACTAACTTTCTTCCCTCATGCCATTAGGTATTCTAATTCTCAGAGCCGAGATTAGTTTTGATGCAAATCACTATTTACAACCCACAATTTTGTAAATTGCAGAGTGTTGATATAAATGCACTGCCTTATATTTGTGGCAGTTTAACAAAATCATTCAAATAGAAACTTATTTACTATAAGAATAATGTACGACTGTTCAAATGGTTTGGCATTAGGCATGACAATACTGTATGTAACTTCTGTAATATGAGCTTGACTTCTGGAAGTGTGTTGCATTTTATTTAGCTGATTACCAGCCGCACAGAATCACACTTAAGTTGAAGACATATTGTGAATTGTTGAATAAACTTTGAGATGCAGGCAAACAAAAATGTATTCAGCTTATTTCCGAAAATTTTGATGTTTTCTCAAAACAATCATAACTTCTTTAGGGAAATCCACTCCAACCAACTCTTTCTCCTAGTAAAATATTAAGTGGCTGCATAAACTGGACACCACAAGGTTAAACAAAAAATTAAATGAAGATAACTAGGCACAGAAGAAATACTTAAATGGCCGAAGAAGTATACATTTCTCCATTCAGAATTAACATTACTGTGCCTATATGATGGTCGTAGCTATGTAACATACTTTTTGCACAGAAGTTTTGGCAACTCACATTCATTACTAGCTTCAACAACAAATTGCAGTCCTCAGTGAAAACAGTACATTTAGGATTGTTGAGACGAAATGCATGTGCAGCAACTTCCTCTTTTTCAATAGCCCAGCAGCATTCAGCAACACCAGACTGATGCAATCCCTCAGAAAGTCCTACACAACAAAGAACAAATAAGAACTGTACAGTTACAGAAAAATGACCAAATAAAGCTGTTAAATCATTTTACCTCCACATCCGGCAAACACATCAAGTGACTTCAATTTTCTTGAAATTGCTGGCCAATCTTTAAACTTTGTTTCATTCCTTTTATTTTCAAAAGATTTCCCCTTTCCTTTTCCTTTAGCCTGAAAATTAATATATATATAATATATATATGATAAATATTCATAAAATGTCAAACATTTCATAAGTGAGTGTACACAGGCTTCCCGGTATGTCATTGAAATGTTATCTTTATGGTTTTGCTTTCATATGATAACGTAGGAAGACAAGCTTTAAATGACATGCTCTACCATCCTCCTTAGGTGTTGTACTTAACTTAACTTAGTCCACAACCCGAAGGTTGGTTGGATCCTCCAGAAGGAGGCATACTAAGCCATTGTATCAGAGGTAGGACGGCCAGTTCCTTTCCTCTGGGACCTACAGTTTAACGTGGAATCCGAACCATACACTGCAAAAAACAGAACTGCACTGGTGACTCAGTGCTGTTCTGGTTTTCGTAGTGCACATAAAAGATTTAAAGATTACAGTAGAGCATGCCATCAAAAGCTCATCTTTCTAGCTTATCATCTGAAAGTAATTTCAATGATACTGACATAAAATAAAGTTACAATTTTTAACAAACAGAATGTTTTTGCTTGCACATATATAAAATATTAACTATGGTAGGATCTAAAAACAAATAAACCACAACAAAGTAAATTAATGTACAAATAGTACAATTCAAATTTTCAAATAATATCCTATTTTTAACCGACTTAAAAAAAGGGGGGGGGGGGGGGGGTTCTCAATTCATCTGATTTTTTTTTTATGTATGTTCAGCGATATCTTCGCCAATTTTGAACCGATTTAAACAAAATTTTTTTAGTGGATAGGGTATACCCCTAAAGTGGTCCCATATGAATTTCATTGAGATACCACCCCTTCTACCCCTTTACACCCCTTAATTTTGTACAAACCTATATTTTTTATCTGATTTCGATGGAACTTTGGACATGTATAGCCAAAAATAACAACTTTTGGTTTGAAAAAACTGAACCCCTCTCCCCCCTATCCACCCCCTTAAATTTTGTCAATATTCTTTATACAGTTACAGTCGACACCATCTAACTGATCTCCATTGAAGTTGGCAATTACATTTAATTTTTCAAGGAGAAGGTTTCTTACCAAAAGAAATAAACAACCAACCCATCTCCCCATTTATACCCCTTAATTTTATACACACCTACATTTCTTATCTGATTTTGATTGAACTCTGAACTTGTATACTTTAAAATAAAGAGAAAAATCCTGTTAACATTTGGTCTGCTTAAGCTCAACCCCTCTCCCTCCTGCTTAATTTTTGTCAATGTTTTTTACAAAAAGATACAGTCGACACCGTTTGACCGATTACCATGAAAGTTGGCGCTTATATGTATTTTTTCACGAAGAACGTTTCTGACAAAAAAAATCCAAAACCAGCCA
>JARYHS010002070.1:0-13001 GCA_031002005.1 Vandiemenella viatica | reverse complement strand
AATTTTTTCCTCTATTGAACGATTTAATAAGCAGAAAGAATACTCAGATCTTTTATAGTGCAGTCAGAAAATCTGTTTTAACATTCATGTTGTATCCAGTTGGTAGCTCTGAATTGTATCAGTCGGGACGAATTATCGAGTGGAAGAAAAGATTTGAATCGCCTGTCGTTTCCAAGAACTTGCCTTATCATAAATGCATTAGCAGACATTCAAAAATATTTCTTTGTCATGCATGACCTTACTTGTTTTATTTCATCACTGTCTGTGGCAACGACAAGGGGAACTGAACCTGCAGAGAAAGTGTTTCTAGAGCGAAACCATGGTCGGCAGATCGACACAGAACATAAAGGAGTTGGGTCGAATTTTGGAAAATATTTAACTCTTGAGCCCCGTCCATGCAATATCAAAGTCGCTAAAATCCTAGTGAAAAGTTTGAAGACGAAAATCTAAAAATTCAACATAACGACATAATGACATGCTAGGCCAGGTTGTTACTGCTCACCGACCACGGTATACCTCTACCAACACCAACTCTAGGTGGTGTTGCCTCTACGCCCAGAATCGGCGGTCACGTGATGTGTTTTGCGGCAGATTGTTACTACCCACAATATTCACAAATTTATTTCATTCGTAAGCGAACTGAGAGTGTAGAGTTCCAGAGCTCGTTGCCGATTTTTGTTAGATCCTGCGTAATTTGTAAATTATCTAAAATAAATACAATTAGATCCACCAGTGTGTGTACGCGCTTTAAGGCACCACCACACTGGTCTGGGGAGATACAAAGCGACCAAGATCGTCTCCTGGTCCCCGTCTCCCAGCGCCTTTTAGGTGGGTTTCCACAATTATCGTGGCGTATGCTGGCACGATCTTCAATATCCGTTTCATAAACCACACATTTCACAAATAAAAATAAACTTATCACACACAGAACATAGTTACACGTTTCGTAGACAGATGGCAACACAGTATACCTCCAGCAGAGCAAATGCTGCGGATCTGACAAATGCTTTTAGGACTCATGTCCTTTCACCCTGATACCTGCTCACGTGCCGTTTGTTGTAGACCTCCAGGACCAACACGAAAAAAAAAAAACAATTTATACTGTCTTCAGTTTGCAATAAATTCTGATTCAGTCATTTAATTATGAATCCCGTTCATTATTAACTCCTCACTAATAACCAATAATTAAGCAATCAAGTGTAGTTAAGCACGCCAAAGAATCCTTTTCTATTATGTGAAGCATGGCTATAAATATAAGAACAAACTATTTGTATGCTTTTTTTAGAAGAGTTATTTCTTCCAGCAAAATCCGATAAAAAGAACGTCGGAGAAAGATTCAGGTGTTTCTCTATCAACAAGTCAAAGCACAGTGCGGTGTGACTATGACAACAACGATACAGATTCCCCCAATCGATTTTGGTAATCATATTCCCCGATGAGTTTCAGTTAAAAGGTTTAACTAATTTACGATGGACAGTCTAGAACTCGAGCTGTTTACAACTCGGCAAAACTACTTCCATGCCGAGTCTCGATAACCTGTAATCGCTTCTGAGAAGGGCACGAAACCGGGTATATCAGAATCTTGTACATACTTAGGACTGTTACCTTTGTTAAATCATGGTAGAGGGAGTCAGAGAATAAATTCTGAAGACGGTCGAATGAGATTTTCAGGCCTCTAGTGCTGGGAACGTGGAATGATCAGCAGCAGTTTGAATAGGTGCCACAAGCAGTTGATGTTGGCTCTACCAATGAGGAAACAAACAGCGACAACCAAACAAAAGGTAGCAGCCAGAACAGAGTACTGAGGAAGCTCACGCGCACGACAAAGTAATGAGTTAACACACAAGAACTCCCGAGTAAATAACACGTTGCAGATGACCTATAGCTAATGAGGATTGAAATAGGAAGGTAAGCGGCAAAGATTATACGCGTCATACTCAAAGACTTAAAGACAATATCACGAAAAACACTATCGCTAACGATTTCCTACTAAAGAAAGAAGAAACTAATGAGAACACACACAAGTAATAGTAAGGGAAGTTATTGAGAAAGCTAAGAAAATAACAACGAAGCTGATGCAGGAAAACGGAAACGTTAAAGAACATAAAAGACAGAATATAAAATTCGTGTCACCGCATCATCAACCATTTTGCATTAATAACCTACACCCCGATGCGCTCTTCAGTCTCTATCTAGGTACGCTTTAACTTGTTGATGTAATAGAGGGCCGAGAGATAATGTCAAATTGTGGTCGAATACCTATTAGGGTTCTCCCAGCCAAGAATACGCTACACTTATTTATATTTATCATAGTGGTGCAAAATTTCTATTAAATTTTAAATTGTTTAGCATTTAAACATCTCTTGGCGATTCGTGTCTGTCTGTGCCAGATTTGTGAACACAATAATTAAAAAAGAACAAAAAGTTTCGCACATCGTTTTATATAAGGGTTTTCATCAATGTATATGTTAGTTCCTCTTCGTCTTTTTTCCAGCCCGAACAGGACCGGCTTAAGGAATTTTGGGGCCCCCTACTTCGTTCCCAGATGTACTTTTGTCTGCACTTTTGCTAATTTTCGTGACTTTATACACACACACACACACACACACACACACATATATATATATACATATATATATATATATATATATATATTGTGGTGTGACAGCGTCACCCACAATGAATATAATTAAATTATTATTAATTATATTCATAATTTTTTTTATTATATTCAAATTTATTAATTATTTAGTCTTGCAACGTGTAATTAATTGTAAATAATGAGGGTTGTCTGGATAGGTTAAATGTATGTTTAAAACCAGGGCGGCCAAAGGTATATTTTATTGTAAATCAATTTTTCTGTAAACGCATGGCTCAGAAGGGTTGAATATCGAAGGCTAGAAACTGCCATTTCGGCGGTTGAGAGAGGAACAATGGAGCAGGCGAGGCGACTCGATGGCGCCGGGACAGCCCGGCTTGAGTCCCGTTCGAAATCGGGCGGTGACCTACCCCTACCCCGCTACTACCCCGAAGGCCACGTAGGAAACGCGCGAAGGAAACGGCGAATGCGACGCATGATATTAAACACGTGACGACGGAAATGTGTAGATAGCCAATCCTGAACATTTATTGGGGTCTACAATACTAATTCCGTGGAGTTCTTTTACATGTGGCGAGCAACTAGCCGAGGAAGAAGAAGGAGCCATTTTTAGAGATCACTTCTGTCCAAGACGAGCTGATGAACGGACGTGACTTGGGTCCAAGACGAGCTGGTGAATAGACGTGTCAGCCCGGCACGCTCTCTGATGATCATCGTGGTTGATCATTTCTTGCTTTGGAAAAGCGAGATGTCGAGTGGCATGCTTGCCATTATTTGGAAGTTATGCTAATAACGCGGTCGTAGCCGCTTATTTAGCTTCCATTGCTGCAGTGGCATTGTGTTTGTCGCTCACCATCACGGCGATGATTCTATGGTAATGTACCAGAAACGACGGTCACTATTCAGTGGATTTTAACAGACTTATGTGCCCTTAAGCGACGCCTGGGTTAAGACTCTGCTCCCGTCACTTAAATTCTGAGCTAGCTGAATTTATATTTCGATTCAATTTTTTCTTAAGCATCTTGCTGTTTGTTAATTCAATTTTGATGCTTTTCATTCACTTTATACGGCGCCCCCTGGGATTTTCCTTTGTACAGTAAAATGTTAGCTTCAATTTGATGGCCTGTGTTGCCATGTTATTTCAATGTTAACTTTGCTGTTTTTTTTATTACTTGTTTGAGATATTTCATTCAGTTTTGTTTGCTTACTCCGGCGAATTGTAAACGTCGGGTATTGCTTGTTTTTGCTGATCTAATTGTGTTTAACGTAACGTTAATTACTACCCGACCTTGTAAGGCCATAAGACTCAATAAATGAGGTTTTATTTTGTGTCTGAAATTCATGGTTCTAGTTAGTAACCTATTAGATCCCCATATAGCATCATTATTATATGTAATTTTCCATTTTTCAGGAATCATTTTAGAATCTTAATAATTCCCCCCTCCCTTTTTTTTGGCAACTCACGTTTTCTTAACGGTAGCCAACAATGCTCACTTTACAATTGGCACCCAACGTTTCGGGCTTTTGCAAGTCGAAATTATTTTGAGAATTTCACAAGTCTAAAAAAATCCATGGATGTGACCTGTGTTGATTCATTTTATTATTTTAGAATAAATTTTATGTTGAAATTTGTTTGCTTTGTTTGCCATGCTTGATTTAAATCTAAATGTGTGATTTATTTCAATCAGTTGTTCAAGTATATTTTCGTTCACTTGCATCAAGCATGGTTAGTTTAAAATTAAAGATAGAGTCAGTGCTTTTGAAATTTTAATGCATGGTAAAAGTTAAGATTTTTCTTTATGCTGATTTTGCTCATGTGTTGAGGTATTTGTGTCGCATGAAACATCGTTGTTTTTCCTTGTTGTTTAATTTTGGATGGGTTTTATTTCATGCTGAAGGGATTTATGCGCGAAATTTGTTTAATGCTGTACTTTTCGAGTTAAATCGTGCCGGTTGTATTTTGTTTGTTGTCGATTGTTCAAATTGTTCGGCGTTGAAATTCTGTATCTTACGATCAAATCTATGAAGTTGAGGTCACGCACCATTAATAGGGCAGATCAATCTATTGTTCATAACATTTCCGAGCAAACTAACGCGATGGATCAAGCACCGGAAGTACACGAAATGCCGTTGGCGGACGAAGAGTGCAATGATACTCCTAGTACGCGCAGCATTCACTCAAATGCATCATTAGATGGGGAACAGTTAGGAATTTTTCCAACCCCAGACAATGAAACCGTTCAAAATCCACCCACGCAACCAGATCAGGAAACACGTGGTGCGTCGCAAATAACGGCAGAATTGCCACCGGCGACCGCGCAACCCCAAGACCAAAACCTGCTATTTGACATGCTGGTGAAATTGAATCAGAAATTAGATGCACAAAGTCAAAATTCTATCTCGTTGAGGGAGGAGATAAGTAAAACTTCTGTCTCATTGAGGGAGGAGATAACTAAGCAAATGGCTTCGCAAAATCAGAAATTGGATGCACAAAATCAAAAATTTGAGTCGCAAAATGCTTTGTTGAAGGGCATGGACGGAAAATTGTCCGTTTTTCGCGAGGAAATGACCCGTGAAATGAGTGCATTCAAATCGGAGATGCGAGCGAATGTTTCAGTGTTGGAGAGACGCACAGATACGATTCAGGCAACATGCACTGCATTGCAGGAATCAAGCGCGGAAATCTCGAAGCGTCTGGACGCGACCGAAAAATCTGTCGAGCACGAGCGGCAAGAAAGCCACCAGAGTCTCGGTCAGATCTCGGAATTTGTCCACGAGGTTAAGGATAATACTGAACGAAGCTTGCAGGCTGTAAATGCAAAGATGTCGGAGGTCACAAGTTCGGTTGAACAAGTAAAAACGGCGCAGCAGGATTTGCAAGCGTCGCAGCAAACACTCGTTCAGAACACGAACTCTAAGCTGGCGCATTTGGAATCAAAGGTGACGGAAATAAGTAATTCTGCCGCCGTTCACCTTGCAAGTCACGGGCAAACCGCTGTAGAATTAGAGCATCCCCACAGCAATCAATCTGAGGAGAATTGCAGATTGTGAATGAGACGTTTGATGAACTCAACACTCAGCGTATGATAAAGGAAATTTGCTGCTTAAAGGCAAAAATTTCTAAGCTCAGGAATTTCAATTGTTTGTATGATCATGGGCCGAAAGAAAGGGAACGTCAGTCGGGAAAATACAAGGCATTCCTAGGACACGAGGCGAAAGATTCGCAGTACACATGCTTCCTTCAAGCCAGAGAAGTGTCCGTAAAAGTTTCATTGTTTGAAGAAAAGCGAAACGGTCCACCGAGTTCGCGATTTCTAAACATCGGGTGGAAATTTTCCGTCCGCAATGTCGAGTGCAACGGGAATCAATTTGTTCACTCCTTGCCCTCAGGAAATTCACGCTTACAAATGCGGGGTTTGAAATGTTTTTCTGAGTGGTTTATTGAAATTGGTCGGAGTGAGATGGTTTGTGACGTGGCACTGAGTACGCAAAACCTCGTGGTCAGCCGTGTCGGTGACCTGAGTAACTGTACATGTGCCGGAAACACCAAACCATCTGCCGAATCCGCTACCAAACACCTGCAGCTTTGCAAAACGGTGTTTCGAGAAATTCCGTTGGCTGGCAGGTCGATGCAAAGAGAGCTTGGGACCTTGTAAGTCAAAAGTTTCGAGCCACACGAGATTCTGTCGAATGCGACAAAGACGCATATTCCGCAAACAGGCTCATTTTCCACAAGAAGGTCCATGGACGCCTCAAGGTCACTGTATAGGCATTGTTCATTATTATTGAGTTATTAAGCATGCCGAAAAAGGACGACAAACGGGCGAGGTCTTGGACATATCGAATTTTGGAGTCGTAAAAAGGAAACGTTCACTCAGCGTTGAATCGCTGATTCCGCAGATTCACCCTTACAGCCGTGTAGAAGAGTTTTATTGCCTTCATGAGCGAACGAAAAAGGATTTGATGGACACCGCAAAATTTTGAGAAATTTGTCAACATAGGCGTCTAATGAACGTAGAAGATGACCGTTTTCTTTCAGTCATTATCAGATAATAAAAGATATGGTATGCGTGTCGCGCAATCTTCAAGCAAATCAATACGGCATACGATTATTAAGAGCGAAGAAACCTTCAGAGTTTGGTTTGTAAAAAAAAAAAAAAAAAAAAAACTCATCCTAATCAAGGAGAATACTTTGGTCCAAACAATGAGCTGACTGCTATATTCTTACCCATTTGGTCGTCTTGATACGTGAGTCCAAGGTTTTATAAAGGTCGTGTTCCATGAAATAGGTTGCGATGCTTCCTTCGGCGGTGTTAATGAATGAGTCCAAGGGTTTTATGCATATGTTTGCCGAGGCAAATGTGTTCGACTGTGGGATTGATCCACATCGTTCGGCAGTTTCTTGTTAAGTACCAGTTCTTCGTTGAAACGTGAGAAAATTTACTGATCAAATGAATAGAGGAATTCTTAAGCACTAAGTAGAGCCGTAAATTCCGTGATGCCACGCGGGATACCAAATAGTATACCTGTGATAATGATACTATAATGACTTGCACAACAATTAGCGGTCCTGACAATCTAACAAGACGCGCAACATGAAGCAACGGGGTGTATAAAATTTATCAACGGACACACGCTGAATGACGAACAGTTTACGGCAGCGACTGACGTCGTCTGTAAATAAATACGTAAATAATTCAAGAGCATAGGCATAACTTTGATGAGCTATGAATGTAGTTAAATAATAGCATAGAACATGTGTTTGGAAATAAGAGTGTCAGTCTTGAGACACGTAATTGCCTAACAAGTTTAGCGCTAACGCAGCGAGAACCGGTAGCGACACTCAGCTGTATGGAATAGCAGCTGTGCCGACCGCCAGTTTTCCCGGAAAGATTGTAATCAGGTTAAACGAAAAACAGGTAGCCTGAGCCGCAAGCTTAACTGGACAGTGCTTACTGACAACAACAGAGCGGGCAAAGTGGAAACAGCTGATCGCTTATTTTCACCGCTATAATGTCCTTGCTACGAGTGTAGTTTGGAAAGCATAATATAGTTCATTTTGCGAGAACCGTCTTTCTTTTGTATTGTATGGATAATTATGTAAATTCGCGGAAGGATTAAATTATGTAAATTCGCGGAAGATTTTCTTTTCCATTTGATTTTCATGTTATGTGGTTTCGGCATACTTGTGTCGGCCTTGATAATGGACATTCGGTGCATTCTTTATTCTTGTTGTTGCTGTATCTAACTTCAACACATGTGCTAGATTTGCATAGCCCGTTGTAAATAATTAATTGAGTTATCTAGTTTTAATGTTAATATCTTGTGCTTACATCATTTTTTGTTTATTGATTGA
This sequence comes from Vandiemenella viatica, assembly GCA_031002005.1. Lineage (NCBI taxonomy): Eukaryota > Metazoa > Arthropoda > Insecta > Orthoptera > Morabidae > Vandiemenella > Vandiemenella viatica. The sequence continues at coordinate 5,046 of JARYHS010002070.1, read as the reverse complement.
ACAGACCTATTTTGTCGTTCATTTACATTCATGTACCTGTCAATGTTTTATGATGTTTTACTTTGCATATTAGGATAAGACATTTCATTATTTATGTTAACCAGAGTCACGTGTCGTATTTACATATTTAAAGAGGTCACATGTATGCGATAGTTCGAGTGAGCTGGAACCATGAAACTATAGTGTAGGCAATGATTTTGATGCAACTGTAGGGTTAGAATAGTTCAAATAAAATTATTGGCATAATTTTATTTTGATTGGGTAGCAGGTATATTGTGGTGTGACAGCGTCACCCACAATGAATATAATTAAATTATTATTAATTATATTCATAATTTTTTTTATTATATTCAAATTTATTAATTATTTAGTCTTGCAACGTGTAATTAATTGTAAATAATGAGGGTTGTCTGGATAGGTTAAATGTATGTTTAAAACCAGGGCGGCCAAAGGTATATTTTATTGTAAATCAATTTTTCTGTAAACGCATGGCTCAGAAGGGTTGAATATCGAAGGCTAGAAACTGCCATTTCGGCGGTTGAGAGAGGAACAATGGAGCAGGCGAGGCGACTCGATGGCGCCGGGACAGCCCGGCTTGAGTCCCGTTCGAAATCGGGCGGTGACCTACCCCTACCCCGCTACTACCCCGAAGGCCACGTAGGAAACGCGCGAAGGAAACGGCGAATGCGACGCATGATATTAAACACGTGACGACGGAAATGTGTAGATAGCCAATCCTGAACATTTATTGGGGTCTACAATACTAATTCCGTGGAGTTCTTTTACATGTGGCGAGCAACTAGCCGAGGAAGAAGAAGGAGCCATTTTTAGAGATCACTTCTGTCCAAGACGAGCTGATGAACGGACGTGACTTGGGTCCAAGACGAGCTGGTGAATAGACGTGTCAGCCCGGCACGCTCTCTGATGATCATTGTGGTTGATCATTTCTTGCTTTGGAAAAGCGAGATGTCGAGTGGCATGCTTGCCATTATTTGGAAGTTATGCTAATAACGCGGTCGTAGCCGCTTATTTAGCTTCCATTGCTGCAGTGGCATTGTGTTTGTCGCTCACCATCACGGCGATGATTCTATGGTAATGTACCAGAAACGACGGTCACTATTCAGTGGATTTTAACAGACTTATGTGCCCTTAAGCGACGCCTGGGTTAAGACTCTGCTCCCGTCACTTAAATTCTGAGCTAGCTGAATTTATATTTCGATTCAATTTTTTCTTAAGCATCTTGCTGTTTGTTAATTCAATTTTGATGCTTTTCATTCACTTTATACGGCGCCCCCTGGGATTTTCCTTTGTACAGTAAAATGTTAGCTTCAATTTGATGGCCTGTGTTGCCATGTTATTTCAATGTTAACTTTGCTGTTTTTTTTATTACTTGTTTGAGATATTTCATTCAGTTTTGTTTGCTTACTCCGGCGAATTGTAAACGTCGGGTATTGCTTGTTTTTGCTGATCTAATTGTGTTTAACGTAACGTTAATTACTACCCGACCTTGTAAGGCCATAAGACTCAATAAATGAGGTTTTATTTTGTGTCTGAAATTCATGGTTCTAGTTAGTAACCTATTAGATCCCCATATAGCATCATTATTATATGTAATTTTCATTTTCAGGAATCATTTAGATCTTAAATAATTCCCCCCTCCCTTTTTTGGCAACTCACGTTTTCTTAACGGTAGCCAACAAATGGTCTCTTTACAATATATATATAATCTGTGTGTAGAGCTCAAATAACGATCAAAGAGATGGGCTGAGGATTCTCTAAAACTGTGTACAAATGGGCCAGCAGTTTATTGAGTATTAGCTGAACGGGACCAACTTAGTCGAGTCTTTGGTGTTTTATCAATGCATCTCGTATGGATTTCCCAACTAATGTCACTTTCATTTCTGGCTAAGCCCTGCTACCTATTGTGTCAAATGAAATTGTTTTTGTATTCAATATATAGCTATTATATTTTTATATACTTTTGTATACGACATTTCTTTTCTTGCCTTTCTTTGCTAGTACATACAGGTTTTTGGGGCTGGAGACACGTGAGCAGGCATACACATTTTAATTCAATAACTTTTTATATGAAACGTGAAAAGATGAATGTGTTTATTCGAATGAAATTACATAAATTGCTGAAACAGGTTCAGAGCAATACACGTCTTTAAATATATAGGCCTATTGTAATTACATCAGATACGACTTTCTCAACGAATCTGATTAAGGACTTCTCCTTCGGAAACCTTCGGAAACGTCTATTGTGAACGCAGCTTGTTAACATTATGAATTAGTAGATTATTTATTTTAGCAGGAAAATTGTTCGTTAAGTAAGGAAAAATTTTGAAGGGGATCGTGGTGGGGCCCCCTCAAGCTTGGGGCCCCCCGCGACTGCGGTTCTTGCGGTAGCCTTAAACCGGCCCTGTCCACGAAATACCGACATCTGTGCACAGGCGTCCGATGTGTAATTATAAAATTATGAGAGTTGTAAGAAATGTGCCCTACCAGTGGTAGAACCGGATTTGTCTGATCCGGAGCATTTACACACCATCGGAGGAATGTTTTGTTGCCATCTGTGCGCGAAACGTCTAACTTAGTTCTGTGTTTGATAACTGTATTTTTGCGTAAGATCTTCTAGGGCTTTCCACCGGGATAGCACGTCAGTAAAAATACATAGCGGACGTTTCGGAGCCTGCCTCCAGCTCCATCTTCCGGCGAAGTGTCCTTCCCTGTCCCACCGTCTGTGTACCGATTGGCCCCGACGCACGTGACTTGACGTCACCTGGCAACCAAAGGCCTTATAAGCGGGGACACTTCCGACATCCGACACTTCACCGGAAGATGGAGCCGAAGGCAGGCTCCGAAACGCCGCCATGTATTTTTACTGACGCGCTATCCCGGTGGAAAGCCCTAGAAGATTTTACGCATCTGACTCACCGAGAAAGCCTTCATTCTTTCAACTATATTTTTGTTTGCGAAATGTATAGTTCTATGGCGGACACTGGGAACCGTCCCAGCATTCCCCTTCATTACTGAGGGAAAACCGCGACCAGGACGGCCGGTACTCGGGGAGCAGAACTTGATTCTGGTTGCGCTCTACATCCTTGAATCAGTGCATTGGCGCCTTAAAGCGCGCGGCCACATTAATGGGTCCATTTCTTCATATTATATTTTGTTTTACTTTATCAAGTTTAAAGTCCTTATAATAAGTCCTTCTTTGTGATAACTCATTAGATATCGTACAAAGGAATGCGGAAGTTTGCGGTGAAATACCCTAGCAGTGTTTAATTGCTGTGGTTAACTTTGATACCAGTGCCGGCCTCGGTAGCGTAGGGGCTAGAGTGCTAGCTCCGCGTACCGTAGGTCACCGGTTCGAGTCCGGCCGAGGGCATGGGTGTTTAGTGTTGTGTCTGTGAATGTCTTGACCGTGTTGTAGTGTCCATGTGTCAATATTTGATAGCAACAAATCACATTGAGCTGGCTGCATGGCCCAGTAGCCGAATGCCATTAAAAAAAATAAAAAAAACTTTGGTACCAACCTGACAAACAGAAGTTACCGTTTCCTACCAGTTCAATAGCTGCTTATGGTATTTTTTTTCAATAATAATGATAAGAATACCATGGAATTATATATTTAAACTTTGCTGCCGTGCAATCGAGTTAGCGTCATTGAATTTTTAGAGCTATTAACTGCTCCCGCACAATATATATATATTATTACTTGATGTAATTATCTGTTTGTAATCCTAATATTAATTTTTAATTCCACGTGGACTACGAATTACTTAATAGCAGCATTCTCTAGTTACTGTGCAAGTTGTTCGTAACTAACATTAGACCTAGAGTGGTGGGTGAGCGGCTAACGTTCTGGCCTCGCATTCGGAAGGACGCCGCGCCGGTTCGAATCCCCGTCCGGGCATCCAGATTCGGGTTTTCCATGGTTTCCCCGAATCACTCCAGGCGAATGCCGGGATGCTTCCTTCGAAAGGCCATGGCCGAATTACTTCCCGTTCCTTGTTCCCAGTCCCATCCCGCCTCTAATGACCTCGACGTCGACGAAGCATAAAGCTATAAGTAAAATAATAATAATAATAATAATATGGACCGTTAGTAATCAGTTATTAGATGAATTAAATCTTTCTGTTTCCACTGAATACTGGCCTATGCCCAATGGTAGTTACAAAGACGCCTCTTGATCTGTCCCTTACAAGAAAATAGTCGGAATAGAGTGTATCTAATAGTTTTACAGCACAGTATATGTATTTCTCTTCTTTTTTTACCATTAAGAAGTGGTGCTGCATTTCTCTCGCTATCTTATCGCAGCGTATGACAAAATCATGTTCCAGAATTCTTTTATTATCTGGCAGGATCTTGTTATGTGAGATTAGTTTCAAGCACATATTGTTTGAACACGAGAGTACCGTTCACTAATAGCTGATCATGTTTGTTCTAGACCAGACATGAATATATTCACGTGACAGGTTGCGTAATACCGGATCATGATACATGTATTAACTGCAGTAAGTCACATAGATTTCAGGTAACTCCATTAGGAAAGAAGTTGAATGAAAATAAATTCTCGCATAGTTAAATTCGCAGCCGACTTGATTTTTTTAATCCTTGGGTGCCGATCTATAAATTATTAAACGAATGAAATGACATATTATTTTTTATTGTTAAAAATAGAAATTTGCATAGCGCATAACACTCGGGAGGACGTAGCTCAATTCCAGTTTTCCACGATTTCCCGAAATCACTCAAAGTGAATGTCAGGATGGTAACTTCAAAAGGCTATTACCAAAACTAATATCAATCCAGTAAATGTATATAAGGGGCGTCAATTAATTACGTGAGGTATTTTTCCGGAATTTCGGACCCCCCTCCCCCCCCCTCTGGTGAGACTTTGTGAGATATCTGGTAGGACCTCCCCTCCCTCTAAAATGACATCCCCCCCCCATGTCGACTTTCCCCTTATTTGTAGATTTTTTTCTACAGTCCTACAAGAATTTAAAAACCTCACGTCTCACATGAGAGTTCCCCCCCCCT
>JARYHS010002066.1:0-13564 GCA_031002005.1 Vandiemenella viatica | reverse complement strand
GTAGCCGGCCGCTCCACCGCCAGTTCCGGCCTGACCGCGGAACCAGCTTCAACTACAGAAGACCACCGGAAGTTCGCGAGAAGTAGAAGCCGTCTCTCTCTACCCCGGATCAGGACCAGGCTAAATTTCTCGACGGTCATCCGCTAACTGTACCACATTTGTTATTGTTTACCAGTGTTTTGTGTACATAGTAATAAACCTCAAGGAACCATTAAGTGTAGTTCACTTCATTTATCAAATAACTATAGCTTGATTATTCGACAAAATGAGCAAACAATTTAATAAACTTTTCGATGTGTTTAGATTATTTGGATATACGTCCATCAACTAGGATTGTGAAGTGAAGTTTATCTCTCAGCTACATGGAATGCGAACACCTGGTTAGGTTACATCGATTATTTTAATCACGGTTGTCGAAGTCGAATATTGTAACTAGCAACTGAGCTATGTGGCTCTCTACTAGAAATTCAAAGGTTTCATCCAAACATTCTTCTCTCAATATATAAATACATAATATTTTGTTTTAACATATAATTTGTTGGGTATAGATTTCAATCATAAGATTTACGCTAACATTACTTCTAAAGTCCCTTAATTCGACATAGGTTGTGAGTTAAGAGTTTACATCTTACTTAAAAATATATTGAATATATGCCCTTAATTGAGTTTCTGTTTTAATTTCAGAGAACCCCTTAACAGTGGGGAATAAAGAGAGAAGACACGATTATGACGCAGAGATTAGTGAAAGCTGTAATATAAGAGGAAAGCTCTCTTGCTAATCCATGTGTTGAATACTTCCTCGCTCATTAAGAAACCTGAACTATTTCTTCACTGACCGTTTCTATGTGCTGCTGACATGCTGTTTTTGTTGACTAATTATTACACGTTACACGTGTAAATCTAACTCCTGCACTTCCGTGGCTCTAAATCATTACCTATGCCTATCGCAACTGTCCCGCCCTCCTCTTCGGTTAGTTTTATTTTAGCTTTCTCGCAGACCTTCTAGAGGTATGGCTTTTCACGGAAACGACGCCAATTTCCGTGGTGTCCGCCAGCTTGCGTTGAAGAATTTTCAAATTAAACTTCCTCTGGTACTTCACCAATGAGAAACTTCCATGTTAATTCCCCTATGTCCTTCTAAGCTAAGACAAACCCTCCCCCTATATACGACCCAAACGTAACAGTACTCAGCGAAATAACCGATTAAGTAATTTAGCACAAATTCCAAGAGATGGTGCTAGATATCCTAGGCTAATATTATCCTACTGTAGTGCTCAAACAAAAATAATTTCAAAAGATGTAAGTGCAATGTTTCTTTCAGTACTTACTAATATTATCTTATATATGTTAATTCCTGTTGGAAGGTATACTCATATGGTACCTCATATGATTTAAGTTTATCATTTAGAGTGTGAAATCATAACATCCAGTTTTCCTATAATTTTTTGAAGTTGCCTTTCACATTATAAAGTGTGAAATAATTTATCGAATTAGTTCTTTCGGAAATAAAGATTAGTTACATTTATCTAACAGCTTTTCAACAAAACTATTATCAATAGGGAAATAAAGGTAGATTTCAAACATTATTAAAAGTCGGCGGATTGCCGGCATTGATTTGACACACATGTAGATATTTCTTTAAAATATTTTCAGTGTTCTCCGGTCCACGGCTCCCATCGCAGAGCCACATTGCCGTTCAAACGCGTGTGCTATTTTTTGGTTTCAGTAAAATTTAAGACAGATATATTAGAATGCAGTTCTGTCTGAATTAAGAAAATTTCAATTTAATGGTATTAGTATACTTATAAGTAACCTTGAAATAAAATAGTTTGCTTGACTTACTGTCAGTAACCCAGGATATAATTATGCAAAATTTTAAATAGGATATCAGGTATCTAGTCAAGGAATGGTGGTATGTGAAAATTTGAGAGTCGTATAATAGACAGACAGACAGCGGACAATCAGCAGCAGGCCTACATAGTTCGTGACTTACTGAACCCTAAAAATGAAGAATGCTGTTTGATTACATTAATGACACTCTTAAAAGAACCATACTTGCACTCACAAAGCAACATCTTCTACGTTTCGCGATCTGTTTCTCTTCTGTTTGTTCACAATAAAATGTAAGTACGGACACTATCAATCAGATTGTAAAACTATTTCATATATGTCGTTTTCAGGTGCTTTAATACCTCAGCTTAGGATTAAACAACTTCAAGAATAGATATTCAAGGTCCTTAGATTTTATTTTAATCACTATGAGTTTTGAATTTCAGTGTATCTACAAACCTACTCTTCAATTCTCAAATATTACGCAGCAAGACTAATCTCTACTTTGCGCATTCCAATCCTGAATAGCTCGATGGAAAGAAGAATACGTGGGAACGTCAGCACGGCATTTCTCTAATTTTATCTCTCCTGTCATTGGAAACCAAATAGATTGGTGGATGAAGTAATACATAGCACTCACGCATCTTCTTCAATAAATTCAAACGAAACTTATGTCGTCTGTCAGCAGAAAATCACAGCCCAGACTATATATCAATTCTGTGATGCTCTCGTAAGGACTGCAGCAAGCAGTCACAAATCGAGCAGTTCTACCGCGTACTTTGTTTCAGTTAATAAATATATATTATAAAAGTAAGTGTACACTGTGGGTGCACTAAAACAAAAAAACGAGTCCTGGTACAATTACGGGAGTTACATGGTGAGGTAGCCCTCTATCCCTATTCCATAAAGACGGTTTCAGTTTTTACCTGAAGGGCGTGATTTAGAAGATAGAAGGGCTGAAAGTTTCGCCCCCTAGAACAGCGAGAAAACGAAACAGTCGAGGCACGTCTATGCTCTCAGCGAACGTGAATGATCACTGTGAGAAGCAGAGAAACCGAAGAACAACGAAATGAACGAATTAAAGAATCAAGAATTGCGACACAATTTTATAATAGAAGACTGCGAACGCAAGCCGCCCATGAAATTATCACCCTACGAGAAGCGTGGACGAGGAAAAGTAAACAGTATAACCTAACAAATAATGCATTCCACTATGACCCGGCAGAATAATATAACAAAAACAACCACGTCGTAATCGGAAAAATGGATAACATCTACCGATTTTGCAACGCGAAAAAATTCAGTGGAGAAACACCGCGATTGTGTTATATGAATGGAAAAATTCGATTACCACCACTGGAAGCACCTCCACAGGAATTTCTGCATTACATAACCGGGGAAATTTCAGAATCGAAACACATAGTATTAATCCTCAGAATTCCCCTGATATCTACTGAACTGCCATTCCAATTTAAAATACTGCGATTTCAAATCAAATTAGTCTATAGTTTTACAATTAACAAAGCGCAAGGACAAACTTTAAAACATTACGGCATCAACCTCAAAGACTCCTGCTTCTCTCACGGTCAACTATATGTAGCTTGCTATCGAGCAGGAAATTCTAAAAATTTGTTCACATATACCCCGGATAACAAAATGAAAAATGTAGTTTATAAACAAGTATTGCAAGAGTTAGAATATGTTTTCAATAAAAAAAAAATACCTCTTACATTTTAAAATCTATCCTTTAATTCCACGTACCACACAATCTCATATCAACTCCATGAGCGAAACCGGGTACCTCAGCTAGTCAAATAATAAATACAACGGCAACGTTAAAGTATCTCAAGTTAGAAAACATTAAGAGAGGAAACTGTTTTTTGGTTGGTTGCTTTAAAAGTCTCGGAAGCGAATAAGCCACAGTAGAAGCTAATCGCGGACGGTAAACACTTTCGCCTATCGGGACAGCGCGCCACCCGGCCGTGCTGTGCGGATATCAGCAGCTAGCCATAAGCTCTTTTCTCGTAGCGGCATTACACTTTTGTCATTAATATAAAGCGGTTGTGGGTATTAATATTCATGCGCGGCGGGAAGTTGTGCGACTTTGGGCCGGGGCTCTGTCTCATTACCAAGGCAGATGCGATTATTCGCGCGCTAGTGGGAGCCGACGGCCAGTGGCCGGCGATTATTCTGGAACCGTGTTGTCACACCGCATGCTACGCACCTAGCCAGCCCTCCTCAGGCAGGATTACCGGACGTGGGCCTCGGGACTGTTGCCGCAACATCAGCCTCATACTGATCGTGGTGCCTCTCAGAGGTCAGTATCAGAAAACGATAACACAAAAACTGTTTGGCTCGCGAAAACGTCGTAGTGGTATTGCGCTGTATCAAAATCTTTTCTGATCCAGTTATTTACGATGAGCAATAGAAATAAACTAATCGGTTTAGTTCTTTATCTCTGGAATTGTTTTTAGATTCCATGCCTGGAGGCTCCTGCAGGTTTTGTGTCAAAAACTTAATGAAACCAAGTTCGATAAACCTTTTTGCTAACATAGTAGCTTACTCGAAGAGGTGAGAATTGTAGAGCGTAACGTAAAGAGAATGATGGGAATTCATAAAGTACGATCACCTGGACATGCAGAAAAACCCTACGACGTTTTAAAAGAATGTGCATGGAAATAATTTTTAGCGACAAAATTTCAACATTGCATTGTTTAAAGAATACTAGAGATCGTTAGGCCTACTTAAAGAAAAGTTCGTGTTCGTGGAACAGATTAAAGTTGCTGAATAATCCCCCAAATCCCCCAACTGTCGTTTTTTTTTTTTTTTTTTTTTTTTTTTTTTTTTTTTTTTTTAAATTGCTTTACGCCTAGTAGACGGCTAAGGTCATTAGAGGCGGGATGGGACTGGGGACAAGGAACGGGTAGGAATTTGGCAATGGCCTTTTTGAAGGAAGCATCTTGGCATTCGCCTGGAGTGATTTGGTGAAACCATGGAAAACCCAAATCTGGATGCCCGGCCGGAGATTCGAACCCACGTTCTACCGAATGCGAGGCCAGAACGTTAACCGTTCACCCACCACCCTCGTTTTGTTACGATGAAGCTACGGTGCAATTTGATTAACGGTATAGTTTTCAAAACTATGTCATCATCAATCAGATATTTGCAAATTGATCTTCCAACCCACTCATCATAGAAGAAAGACAGTAGTAGTCTTTAAAGAAAGTGTGGTTACAAAATTTTCTAGATCTTTTAAACTGGTTTTGTTAGTGGTGTATCTAACGTTTGATACTACACTGAAGTGTAAAAAGCTTTGAGAGGGGTAGATGCAAACATTCAGCTGGTGACACCAACGCGGAAGACACGTATAAATGTGTCGTGAAGTGTTGCTGATTTTATTTGTACTCTTGTGGGCCATGTGAAAAATTTTTATTAAGTGATTATGGCCGAACGGTATGAATTAACGAACATGGAATGGGGCATTCCATTTCGGAAATTGTTCATGAATTCAACATATCTCGATCTACAGGGTCAAGAGTATGTCGTGAACATACCTCCCACCATTAACAACGCAATTGCCGACCATGTCTACTAAATGTCCGAGACCTCTGCATTGAAGTGTCATTATGACAGACAGGCAACACTGCAACAAGAAAAACAACACTCAGTGTGTGACGTACGATAGACGTGTTCGAGAGGACAAGGCAGCGAAATTTGACGTTGTCTTGGAGGTACTGTGCAAGCTGGTGATGACTGTGTTTACATGGTATGAGACTGGGACCTGTGGTCAAACTGAAGCAACTACTGACTGGAAACGGTTATATTCAACTATATGCATACCATTCGCAACAATTAGTAGCCATAATCTTCCCAAACAACAATGAACATATCCAGGACAACAATGCGCCAAGTCACCGGACCAAATTTATTCACGATTCGTATGAGGTTCCACACGATATTACGAGGTATGATATTACTTTTGGCACTTCTATGTATGTCGCTGCAATTCGACCTATTCTACCTTGTCATTTGCACTGAGAATTTTATGATTCATTTACTAATTTTCTTCACGAAAATAAGGGGAATATGTACACAGGTCAGTACTACATAATGTGAGTTTTTACCAATTTTTTGTACCTGCTACTCATAATTAATCGATTTTAAGTAAGATCTATAGTAGGATCAAAGAAGTTTTTGGTGAATTGAAGTAGTGAATAATAAAGAGAGTACTGCCATCTACCGAAGTTGGTGAATTGGTCTTGGATGTGATAAGCTTTGGTTAAAAAAATCTACTAAATGGGATAGAGGTATACAATTTACATGTTACAATCACATATGACATACGTATGATTTCTTTTTTCTTACTCTCTGTATAATTTTTACTTTAAAATTTCCCTATAATGGCGAACGTCCAATATCACCTGGCAAACATCCCACATCGGCGCTACATGAATTTCTTGCTCGTTACTCTTACAGGACCTGGTTGGCCAACGAACCGGAACAAAGACATTGGAGCCGTTCATCTGCACATCCTATCTTTCCGCGCATAGACAAGATAATTCTGCCAGCTGATGGGAGATGAAGAAGTGGCGTCGACAGTATCGACCTGGCTGCGGCCGATCCAATGTTCCGCTGATGTTTATTCTATATCTCAGCGCCATCCCTGAAGCCCGTACCAGCGCCCTTATCGTGTTACTTCTGCAGCGCCGAACCCGATATAAATTCTCACCCCGTCTTGGCGATGTTCCCAAGTTTTCGCAGGGTGGGGCCGATGCGAGCCGAACTGGTTGGCACGACCGCCTCGCAAGACCAGGCGAAACTGAGGCGAGCAGGTGGAATTTGCATTTGTTTGTTTCGCCAGACACGAGCGGGGAGCAGATGTGGCCTTTCCCGACCAACCCGTTGTCGTAATAAGAGGAGTGTTTTCCATAACAGTCCCGACAAGGCGCCACCAAAACTGGGTTACTGCCAATAGACGACGAGATATCAGAAGAGTACTATACTCCCGGAGGGAGTTACTATTTTCCGGAGGATATTTTCCACGTTCTATTTTATCTGCACGAACGCTTTTCTGCTTATATGTTCTTAAGCTTTGCGGACAAACAACTGGATGTTGTTGAAAATGTCCTCAATTGAAAGTTAATCAAGTTGTATAAAGGTTAATAATACGCCAGTGAAATTGAATATTCGCTTATTTTTATTTTCACTCCATTTTTAAAGCATCTTCAGCGGCAAACAATTTGATAAGTGCCCCAACGAGTGTATTTGTGATAGCGCGTTGTTTGTGTGACGTCACGTGAGACCGGTTTACATGGTCAAGCGATACTTTTTACTCGTAGCTTTATCGAAACTTCAAAGCCATAAACATTTAAACAGAACAGGCAAATACATTCGGGAGGACGCGGCTTCGAATCCCCGTCCGGGCATCCAGAAATGGGTTTTACACGGTTTTCCCAAATCACTCCAGGCGAATTCCGGGATGCTTCCATCAAAAAGTCCATGGCCGAATTCCTTCCCGTTCCTTGTCCCCAGTCCCATCCGGCCTCTAATAACCTTAGCCGTCGACGAGGCGTAAAGCAATAAGTAAAAAAAAAAAAAATAATAATACCGTTAAGTATGTTGTTAACTGTATCAAGCAACTCTTCTAACAGTAAGGGGAGCTAAAAAAAATAAACGTTGTATCGGAGAATCTAATATAATCTGCAACACATATAACATTTTTTTTTAAATGATATATTTTCGCTTTTACAACATTTGAAAACACTGTACACCATGTCTGTTTAACCTTTTTTTAAAAGAAATATGATATAGGTCTGATTCATTAAAAGGGTGATGAGCTAAGAGGTTCAAAAACTTGAAATCTTCATCTCCATTTGTTCTCTAGCGGCATCATTTCCAGGAAGGTATGCCTAAGGTTCCCGTGGATTGAATCAGCAATTATTAAGCAGTTTTGCCCTCTAAAAATCTTCCATAAAGTCCGTTATATATAGCGTTTGAGAAATCTCCTTCTTTTGTTTACAAGATTATAAATAACAGCCTAATGATATTTTGAACTATTGTTACTAAATATCTTAAAACTTCGTTTTAGTTCTGAATAACATTACAGCAATGGACGTTTAAGCATGGAGATGGCCGTATTTGATGCTTGTGACTCTATAGTTCTGTTACATATTTAAGGAGTTAATTAATTTATGCTGGTAAATATTGCATGTAAAATTTTAAGTATTATGTGAACAGGATGAGGTTGATATGACCCCACATTTCCCATAGAATTCACTTATGTTTGTGGGTGGGAAATGAAGCACTGGAATAAGTTAGGAAAATTGTTAACAAATTACTGCAAAAGTAAAAGAATTTAAGCTAAAAATGGGCTAGAGGAATAAGGAGATGTGTAAGTAAAGTATGAGCTAGGCATAAACTTAACGGAAAATTTGGACTAACAATTTAGTCATTCCCTGATTCTACCAGCCACTGATCAATATAACGCAGCTAATTACCATTCCTACTTTCTAATTAAAATAAATATTATTCTGAATGCATATTTTTGGGATATTTGTAATTGATTATATGTTTGAATTTGAAATTCAATGCTTGCTATCTTTAGTGAGTTCCATTAAATTTCTACAGAGTTACAAAGTGGGCATGTGCAGTATATACAACATTATCTTCCAGCAATTCCCACGAAGAATAAATTCAATCAGTAGCTTGACCATAATGAGGGCAGGCAGTGGCCAAAGTTTTATAACTCTGACCTTCGTAGACAGAAGAAAAAACAAAAAAGTCTTTCATTTCAGAAGAACACTGTCAACTAACGCGCCTTCCATTTACCTTCGAGGTCCAACTTGTACGTTTTTGCAACACTTTTGTACAGTTAATTAACAAAGAAAGCGACTTTCAGGGACACTGTGATATGATCATACTACGGAGAAATTTCTCGATTGTATCGTTCTGATGATTTACAATGATAATTTGAACAGTAGAACAACAATTTTTTTAAAAAGAAAAGCGAGTAAAAAACTTTTAAAGTTGTTTTATGTTGTATTTTTTTATCGAATCATTTGTATCGTAGCTTTGTATCTCAGTCTATATTCGTAATAAGCAATTTTATCCTGTTGCAATGAGAGAAGAGTTTTTGTTGACTCAAGCACATCAATACGTTTTATGATGGAATCTCTTCATAAATTAAATACTTAACGTTTAATATACGGATCCCAAATTGCTTATTACACATTATAAAATTGTATCAATACATATAAATCTGGAAATTTTTAACTAGGGCTTACAAAGAGGAGATTGAAATCTTGTAAATCGAATAATGGAGCTACTGATGTAGAATTCAAAACATAAAAAATTGCAACACATTATTTATTCCAACGTTAAAGAACACAACTGTCATTAATGTCACTCTGCGTTATTAATTACTGTAATAACAGCAAAATTTAAATCGGATATGTATTTGTTGGTAATAAACATTCCTGGTAGCTCGTTGAACAGTGTAAATTAATGTACTTTGCTTCAGTCAGTGAATATAACTGCTTCCTATTTGTTTCACCGGAGATACACTCCGAAATATAAATGATGTGCAATTTTAAACTCACACCTTGGTTCACTTTGATTCAGAAAATACTTCGTACATTTAATAATGTTACACATACACCATAAGTAAATATATACAATATTCAAATAGCAAAAAACTACTACATATATTTTAAAAGAAAAGGTTAATAATTATGTCAAAATTATAAGAAACTGTGATGCTGGTATTATAACTTTTGCATGTTTCTAATCACGAAAGATCGTTTGTACGAAGTTAGGTCAATTAGTTATTATTTTAATGCTTTTCCACTTCAGTATATTTTCTGATTTAAAAAAAATAAGATAATATCATATGACATAGTGGAGAAAATTATTTACATTAAAAAAAAAAAAAAAAAAAAAAAAAAAAAAAAAAAAACTCTGGTACTCATGAAAGGCTGTCATTTCTACTTTGTTTCATAATATGAGAATAAAAACTGGATATAATGACAGCTAATCTTTTTTAAATTAAGATCAATCATGGTACCCCCAGAATTATAGAAAATCTGCAGTTTCCCATGAAATAAATTTTCGTATGTGGCAATAGTAGAATTTGACTGCGGATGTTCTAAATGTCTGGTATAGATCACAATTTAGTGAGTGACAGAGAAAAAATTCGTCGGTACCATTACGAACGTTCTTACATACAAAAATGTAAGGCACACATGAACGAATATCAGTTCAAGTGCACAATTATACAGCTATTTTTCGAGGAACTATTAAGGTACACTTTCTGATATCGAAGGCATTAACCGTTAATAAGATTAGAAATCTTTAAGTTATATTTAGAAGAGAATATGTAACAGGAAGATTTTTTTTTTTCGTTTTAGAGACCCTACTAATACCATCTCTTAGAATCTCAGAGTTCTAGAGAACGGCAAATTTATTTACAGTTGCGCCTTAGTGGAAGTCTCTTCGGAATTTATTGTGTTACATTCTTCCATCATTCCAATCACAATTTATTATCCGAAATGTTAATGTCCAGAAGAGCCTTTAAAGTGGGGAAAACTTGTTATACCATTTGTTCTCATTTACATTACATGAATGTTTCCACTAAACACGAATTACATTCAGATCACATTATTGGTTGAAAGGCATTCATATCATACAATATTGTGGGCAACACAGCAAGAATATCGCACTTTCAAATTAATGTGTACTAAAATTAGGATTTCTGTGTTTATGTGATTTGCCTAATCAAGTTTAACTCCAAGGAATTCATATTCCACTAATATTTCTCTTTCCACTAACATTTGTTCAAAATACACTTCATGAAACTCTGTAATCTAACTGAAAGGTTGGCTACCTGACTTTTGTATTGACCTACTAAGTCATAATCGTTATCAGCAAACTATGGAAATTGGTTTCTTGAGTAGTGCATAATTTCCATTAAAAAAATTGCATCTGATGATTGTAAGATAACAACCATAGAGGTTGTCTAACCTGTAACAACTATCTCAGGAAAAAGATTAGCGCTGAGTTTAGTATAAGAAATGGGTTGTTGTATTCGTTGTTATGGAAGAAGTTTGTTGAGTCTGAGGACTAAAGATTCTTTTTATGAACTGCCACAAAGGAATGTAATTGCGAATGGTTGAATGCAGTGGTGAAAATAAATGTTTTTACGTTTAAAAACGTGAGAAGAATTGATTATTGTGAAGCACATAATTTATGAGCAGCGAGGCAGCTATCGTACGTCATTTTGGTTGTGAGTCCAAAATGTATTAAAGGCTATCTTGGGCTTCTTTTGATTATACTTAGACCCACTTCCTGATTGTAACAGGTATGTCTATTTTTTCCCACTCGAGAAATACGGAGATTATTGAGTCGGACGGTGCTGTAGCATTGTGATAGAATAACGGAGTTAAAAATTGCATCTATGAGAAGTCTATTGCTACAAACTACTATCATTATGAAAGAAGGCAAAAAAAAAATCTTTGTCACAACATTAATGATCATATGGGAACATTTGAATCCATGGTTTCCAATAATCTACGGGGACTGCATGAGAGATATTGCAGAGTAAGCTACAGAAAAGTCTTCAACGATGCCAGCAACGAACCTCATTCTTACAAGTGTTAATAATATTACATGATTAGAGTCGGTTTGTTATCTATTTAATATATTCTGTTCTACCCATATTTCGCATGTTCATATATTACTGCAGTTTTATTTTTTGGAAGTATTAAGTAAGAGTAATGGAATAAAGTTTCACAGAGTGTCAATTATAAAAACACTGCTCACTATTCATATTGGCATATAATTTCCGTTAGGGAATACTTTCACAGGACAGCGATCTTTGAGATATCAGCTTCTTTCGTCGCAGAGATCCATCAGGTTAAGTGGCGCAGTATGTTAGTACCACATCACATACATAAGAAAGATCACTTACTGGCCATTCATAACATTTATCTGTCAGGTTCCTAGAGAATCGTAGTACTTCTACATGAGATGAAGATCTGCTGAGGGTCCTCAGAAGGCGAAGGACTTCGGCGACACACGCTTGGAGTTTGACGCTCGGACACCTTGCCGCCTGGCTGGCTGTAATTAAGCCCGGAACCTCATCATCATTAGCCAGGTGGCAGGGCCGTGTACGTCCGCCGTCGCCTCTGTTCGGGCGCGCTCGGCTTAGCTTGAGCGCTCGCTCGGCTAGGCGCTAGGCGCCCGCTACCCGCCGTGCTCGGCTGCGCTCGCTCAGCCGGCATGACAGGCGTCGCTCCGGCTAATGAGATCAGTCGGGCCGGGCGGAGGGGCTGTAAACTGTATCACGTCACGACGCCCACACTCGGAGCGAGGCTGCCAACACAACAACGGGCAGGAACCCCGTGGGAGCGCACTTGGCGCCTCCTTAGTTGCTGCTTCCTCTAATAATATTCATTATGCAGAGAGTGTTATCCTCACTTGAGATTTTCAGTAAATGTTACCAGACTTGGCAAGTTTCACTGTTATGCGGTGATGTTACCTTCTTGAACGCTGAACCGGTAGATACATACATTATACACGTCTGCGTATCAAAAGTTCTTGAGTGAAAGAAGTAGTAACTTTTTAAAAATCACTCCAACGAGTTACAATCAGTGTAGATTTAAATTTTTCAAATACTTTTCCCGCTAATCTGACCGCTGTTTTTATACACTTGCGTAAAAAAAAAAAAAAAAAAATCATTATAAACCAAGTAAAAATAATAATTCAACTTTCCTTCATAAGTGTCAATACATTCGTTATGATGTAAATATTACTTCCTTCTCTCCAAATTAAATTAGGAATGCTAGAACTGTTTTATACGTCTCTCCTAGGCTGGTGTATTATTCAATGTTGTTATGGATATAAAGTTTTACAATTTATGAAAGGATTTATATCAATTTGTAAAGAGTATTGACTTCCAGATTTTAGGGTAGAAGAATGATACATAAACTAGAACAAAATGTCTAGATCATTTCGCTTGCAGTTCTTACTTAGTACTACATAGAAATAATGTTGTAAATTTTAGAGAGCTTTTATGTCCACCAAATTGAAATTCGGGCAGACAGTACAGTATTGTAACTGGAATAGAAAAGTGGTTTAGACATTTTGCACTCTAGGCTGATATCTCATTCGTTATACCAATAAAATTACTTCACAAATATCAACAATGTAAAAGTAAACACTGTAACCAGTTGGACCTATTCAGCTAAGATATGAGAGCGATTGTATTAATAGCTTCGATCACTAACAGTTAATCCAAACCCCCTGCATCCTTACCAATTCAGTTGAGCGCGTCTCAATATCAGACGAGTGGATATGATAATGGCATATGACGTTCCTGATTTTTCTGAGGACTCTGATATAAACGACATCAAAGCGGCTGAACCGTTACGTTTCAGAAAATCGACGCAACTCCACCCAGAGTTCCTAGAAAACAAAGATGCTATTAGTAATACTTAAAAGTGTAAGTATACCTTCAAATGAAGGTTTCAATCATGTAGTCCCAGCTGGAGGATGGTCCTATATGTTTGATGCGTGCTTATTGAAACTAAATGAAATGAAACAAACCAACAAATGAAAATGACTTATTCAGTTTTTGTTGATACAGTTATCTGTGATAGTTTTTTTATAGCTTTACGCCTCGTCGAAGTCGAGGTCATTAGAGGCGGGATGGGACTAGGGACAAGGAACAGGAAGGATT